>NRSV01000049.1:0-274562 GCA_002286855.1 Bipolaris cookei | reverse complement strand
CACCCCAACCCCCAACCCCCAACCCCACCCTCCTTCCCCAAAGAACAAGGACTCAACTCACCTCTGCTTATGTTTCGGGTTCTTCGAACAAATAATATACACATACCGTCCCTTCTTGCGCCTCACGCTCTTACAGCCCTCGCACAGTTTCTTAACCGAGCTCCGGACTTTCATGCCGCGAGTCTGACCCACACCATTGCTGTTAAGCCCCAACCCATTGAAGCGCGACACCAGGTCTCCGATACTGCCAGTGCTGGTTGTGGGGCGGGAGGAGCGTGCGAGAAGTCCTGGGCGCAGGCAATTGCAGCTCGGTGTGTGTATGTGCATTTGTTGGGTGCGCCGGGTAAGGAGTGGGGCGCGGTTGGGTAGCGCGCGGCGGAGGGGGAGGGTGAAGGCCCTGGAGAGCATTTTGGTGGTGGGATAGAGAGCGTTGTGAGTGGGTGGGTTGGAGGGGGGGGGAGGTTGTAGGATGTTGTGGTGTTGGAGGTGTTTGTGGAAAAAGTGTGCCAAGGCGCTAGCGGGGGTTATGGGGGCTGAGGGATGGGTGAGGTTCGGTAGGTTTGTGTTTGAATGGGATCCTTTTTTTATTCTTCTTTGAATTGGGTCTTTTGGTTTTATTGGGGTTCAGTGGATAGCTGACTACATTGGAGTGGGTTTGATGAGGTACATCCTTACTGCCGGTACTTGAACTGTCGACCGCTCATGTACGAGGATGGGCTCATGTGAACAGTGACATTCACATATAGAAAAAAAAACTCTATTGTGTATGAGAATACTTGTATTGCTCTGGATTATGTCGGACAACTTATATACAAAGTACTCGAACGTAGAAAATTGCAACATAACTCCTACTCCATTGCGACAAACCGAACTTACCAAACGCGTGATAGATGAGACGCCAAAAATCCCATCCCATCGTCTACGAAAAAATACTTCCAATTGTTACCAGTGGTATTCCTGCCTGAAATTTGATTTCCTAGGTATCAACTGCCGTTGGACAAACCTCACTCGCTGTCCCCTATTATATCCCGTGCCGCATCATTCACCCTTTCACTAGAATCTACAAGTTGCCGTGCTGCCGTCTGAATCGATATGCTTTCCAGCCGCATAGTCTTGACTGCACTTTCGAGCGTCTGTGTGCGTGAGCGAAGCCGATTGATTTCCGCTCGGAGAACGTTAATAGTCTCGGTTTGCGATGAAGACGAAGGAGCATAATTCTGGAGCGTCGATTCGCCCGGCACTGGGGAATAATTCGAGGTTGCATGGTGTTCTGAGCCGGGTGTTGGCGTGACGTGATGCTGGTCACCAATCACCATGGCTTCTTCCAGCACGCGAATCCGCTGCTCCAACTCCGTCCTCTCTACGTCCCACTTCTTCTTGTTATCTGCTCCCTGAGACTGCAGGCGATTTGCCATCTCCATGATGCGCATGTATTGTGCTCCATTCGCAATCAACTGGCGTCGAGCTTCGTCCCGGCTCTGCTGCAGCTCCTCGACTTGTCCTTCCAAGGCTACAACTTGACTTTGTAATTTTTCCTTTTCGTCTGTCAAACCGTTGATCTCACAGTCACTGACTTCAAACTTCTTTTCAAGAGTAGCGCATTTTGTTTTCTGGCGTTCGAGCTTCTGGAGAAGGTTGTCGTACTCGCGCTGGAGAGTTCGGAATTCTAGCGTCTTGATAGTAACCTGGTGTTGCAAGTCCTGCAAGAGAGTATTCTGTGCTAAAGTGTGGGCGGATGTGATGGGCGGAGTCATTGACGACAGGCTTTGAGAACTTGAGAAGTTCAACGACGATGGCGAAGGCAATATGGTCGGGCGTACGGGCTGTGTAGCCTGTGTTGATGATTGTAGAAGCATGTGCATTGCTCCAGAAGGCGCTGCTGTTTGCTGTGGCGAGTCCCCGACAACTATTGACGCTATGTCGTAAGGATTTCTTCTGGAATCCTCTGGAGAGGCATTAGAACGCGTAAAGTATCCATAATCATGGTAAACTGGGTACGGTCTTCTCAGCGGAGACTGTTCCTCACGTTCCTCCAGATGGTGTTGAGCTCTCCGCATATTTGGCGAGCCCTCGGCTGGAGATTGTAATCTTGTGCTATGTATCGGTTCCTGCTCTACGTGCTCCTGCAGTCGGACATTACCCTCATGCACGCGATCGAGAGCCCATTGCAGTAACTCTTCGACCTTGGCGTGACTAGAGGTGAGTGGCTATTAGAGCGCATCAGCATTGCCATGTCTTTAACAGATGCTGACGTTACTTATCAGCAAGTGTGAATGCGTATTGGACCGCTTACCTGGGACGAGACTTGTGGCTCTGTACGCGTCAGATCATTGAGTTTATGGACTAACTCGCTCAGGTTTGTAGCAAGTTTGTGCATCAAAGAGCGTAAATTTGAGCATACCTGGCCCCTGCAATCAGGCGGACAACAAGCAACTGGCCTTGGTGCAGACACCTGCTGAGGAATAGGATCAGGATCTACGGCCCGCTTGGCGCGTGGCGGGCTGGCGCGCGGCTCAGGAATCAGCGAAGGGATTGTTGAGAGCTCTGTAATCGTTTCAGCTACGAGTACGGATGAGCGAGTCGCAATTCCGTTCTTCGAATAGATGGAGAGCACCACGCCAATAGCAATCACAGCCCGTGCTCTAGCTTGGCTGGCATGATTCACGTCTAACAAAGAGAGACAGTGGTACCTGTATGGTTTTTGTATGTACTCTGCCCTGGATGATGTTCGAAAACATCGAAAAGAGAGTAGGGTCCACGTTCAGATCTATTCAACTCGAGTGGCGGCAGTTGAGGCGAGCACTGTGAAGCAATGGTGACAGGGCTAGCTGAAATACTGTATGAAGAAGCTAGAAGCGGTGGCAGTACCCGACGGTCTAGAGCAGGGCTGTCGCGAGCAAAGAAGCCGGCTTGTGGCGGGAGCGGGGAAACCTGCTGGGCAAGGGAGGCAGTCAGGATCGAGCTGCGACGCTTTGGTTGAACGTCAATGCTTTCTTCGTTCTCCCATGGTCGTTTATCGCCCGCACGAGACTCCATGAATATACCTGGCCTTGTATTCACCTTCTATGAGCGGATGTTGACGCCACCTCGCGCCATTCGGACTTGCGAATCACTTTTTGAGTATTAGTAGTGATCGATTCTGCAGACCATAACAAGTCTTCTCAATGTCCTGCAGGCGCTGAGAGATTACTAATAAGAGGTGAAACGTGTGCATATAGGCCTGGAAAAAGGTGACAAGTGCTGCGCATAAACTTAGGAGCCGTCTAGGTATGGAACCTTTTCTGGAATGGCGCAAACACTGCAACGGAAACACATGTAGATAATCGATCGTGACGCACATTGGAAACGCAGTGGTACATTCAGTATGACGGACTAACTGGAGCGAAGGCCACTACCATGAACTGTTAGTGTACCCAAAGTGCACCGCCAGTACGTAAGCAAGTAGTTAACGCCACTGCTGTATCATACCCTGGTTGTACTCATAGAACTCGCGAGCAGGAGAAGCCAAATCTGTGCAAAAAAAGGGGGCCATTAAAACAACAAAAGTGCTTGGGTGGGCGAGCTGGTCACAAGGAAGGAGGGTCGCTGCAACACTTGGAGTCCGCTAGCCTTGGCAACAACATACCGAGTGGTGAAATTCCGGCAAAGACAATGCCAGCAAACAACGAGATGATGTTGCGTAGGGATGAGTGCTGAGTAAGATGGGTGGATAATTGTTGGTAATGATGAGTGCCACCTTGTACGAGGTTAGCGCTACTTAGTCAGTCTTAAACAAACAAGGCCTCCCGAAGTCTTGTCATGCCGTTTGTAGAAGCTAACCGAAAATCGTTGCCGTCTGTTCTTTGCTGCACCTGCAAATTCCTCAAAAGATAACCGTGTCGGTAATTTTCCAACCTCAGAGGCAGAGGCAATACATTGGCAATGCCCAGCTAGCTACACCCAAATCCTTGCCGCTTGGTGCACACCACAGGCATGTTGGACTGTGTCATGGATAACCATGTCTGGCCACGGTAGTACAGCGCAACAACGATGACTAAGCTTCCTTAAGCAAACATGCCGCGGGAGCCGCTTGATGGACAGAGGGTACATTTACGCATATTCGGGTACACGTGAAGAAGAGCCCTACGGATACTTTCCATCTGCCCTTGGCCGTCCATAGTCTCAATCTCTCCAAGCCGCCATCTCCCCTCCGTTATCCGATGCATGCATGCCGACGTCCCGCGCAATGGTCCGAAGACGGTCTTCCACCCAAAGCTTCTCCCTTGAAACGACTTCAGCCTCTATCTTCTGCATTATCTGCAGCTCATCTAGGATTCCGCGCAAGATGGTGGTGCATGCGTCGACTATGGATGCAATGCTCGATCCGGGTGTCGGTAACGCCAGCCTCTCTAAATCACTAGCGAACACGGTTAGCTTCCGGATCAGCGCTGCAGTTTCCGCCTTCCATGAGTCTCCGAGGCCTTCGATTGTTCCAAGGGCATTGCTTCCGCCAGCATGACCTCCCCGGGCAGACCGTATATCTTGCACCCACGAAATCCATTGCTCAAAATCTACTACAAGACGCTGGAGACGACCGCCTGGTTCGACCAGTGATGGAAGCTCGTGAAGAGGTTCCGAGAGGATCTGAACATGTTCGACTAGACCCACCGTCGAGCCGCCATTGCTCCATTCAAGTAAGGATTGGAGATTCTTCTGTTCTTGACCAGCCCGTTCATTCTCTAGCATGACCTGATGCAAGCTAGCAACCTCATCGAACTTGGAGTGCAAAACGCGCTTTGCACTCTGCTCCCAGCGCTGACTCACGTCTGCAGATGACCGATGTAAGAGATGGAGTTGAAGTAGCTCGGACTGCAGACTGGCTATCTCGGGAGGAAGTGAATGGGATACAGGCTGAGGAGCGGGGTTGATGAATGACGCAGTCGGGGCTTTGCCGATTTTGCGTGGTGTGAAGTGCTGTTGAAGGGTACTGAAAGCGGGCCGACTGGTCTTCTTAGGTTCCTCTACAGCTGCCTCTTTCGGCTTTGGCTGGATCGCAGAAGGTTCTTCAGACTTGGATGTCACACCACTGCCGGCAACAGCAGCTGGTGCATCGGACTTAGTCCTGACACTTGCCGGACGTCCTAATCCTGTGGTCCTTGCCGATATTCTAGAAGTGCTAGGTACTGTATCTGCAGACGTATTGCTGGCCTTTGTAATACGGCTTGATGCTGCGGAAATAGATTTGGGACGCTCTGTGCCGGTAGTTGCCTTGGCAAGATCCCGTCGCCCGGTTGATATAGTACTGGTAGACTGTGTACGAGCGTGGCTGCTCAATACTGAGGACTGGCCTATCTGAGATGTAGCACCTGGCTTCCGTAATGATTGAGACCGACCCAGCCCGACCTTTTGAGGCTCAGCAAGCTTGCTTACTGAAGTAGGTGGACGTATGGAGCGGGAGCTTGTCTTGTCACCCTGACCAGCCGATTGAGACGAAGGAGTACCTTGTTGGTACACTGCTCGTGGACGAAGCCGTCCTGGCGCCGTGCCTGCAGCCTGGCCCTCTTGTGCTGACGTTGCAACCTTTGGCGGTGACTGGGCATCAGTTGAGCTGCGGCTCGTGTCCTCGGCCTCAGGCTCAGGAGGTTCCGGAAGGATACTTGAGCGAGTGTTGTATCTGTGCTGCCCTGGCTGTGGAAGCAAGCTGCGAGGCTTCGTATCCTCCGCATTACTCTGCAACGAGGCGACAGTACCGGCATTCTGACGTCTGTTAGGTCTTGCCAGGCCACAAGGCGAGACTGGAAATTACCCGGGACCGCGGAGGTACATTACTGATCCTTCCTATTTGTGAGACAGGCTTAGCACTCATGTTATGCAAGCAAAGTTACTGTCGTGGATGGGCTGGGCTGGTGTTTGTTGTCGAGCAAGTTGCAAACACACGAAACATGGGGATATTGACGGGACCAAAGCTCAGGGCATCTAGCGCTAGGCCTAAAGGGGCCTAGGGTTGTTATCGATAGCTATTTAGGTATGGCGGTGGAAGCAGAGGGCTTGAGACTAAGTGAATAATGTCGTAGATGGTTCGTAATCTATTGTACCTAAGCTGACTGCCTGACACAATGCTTGATTCGTGATGCGGTCGTCCAGCTACATGATGGATCTCCTGTCGCGAAAGCACAAGCGCATGCAACTCTGAGTGGGGGTCACGCATATGCAATTGCAAAGAGGTCCCGCCTTTGCCGCTGCAAGAGACGTAGCACAGAGTGAGAAAGCATATTTTGCAAACCTCGTGCTACTCACAAGCTGCCGCGACGAGCTGGAAAAGATACTCCCTCAATGGCAGGGTAGTCAACGAACCAGCTTACCCGCTCTCCGCCCTTATGGTTTACCAGACCGCACGGCAACTGCTGTCCCTCATCGGTATCAAATATCTGGCGCATGATGTCCTTCTTTCCTCCGCCAGTCGCCACAAAGGCAATCTTCAGTCCGTGTTGCGCAACGGGAAGCGAGATGGTGATGCGTTTTGGCGGAGGCTTCGGAGAATCGGAAATGGGGAGAACCCAGGCTTCGGTTTCGCGGAGAAGGTCCGAGCCTGGGAACAAGCTGCAGGTATGTCCATCAGGTCCGCAGCCCAGCAGAAGCAGGTCGAACAATGGTAGCTTTACGCTGTCGCGGGCAGCAAAAACGCTGACAAGCGTCTTTTCGTACTGGTCGGCCAGCTCTTGTACATCGTCAAGATACTTGATGTCGATTGGGTAGACCTTGGGTACGCCTAGTTCTTGCGGTATCTTATCCAGAAGCTCCTGCTTAACCAATCTGTGGTTGCTGTCTTCATGGTCGAGGGGCACGGCGCGCTCGTCGGCATAGAAAATCTCCCATTTGTCAAATTGGATCTTCCCTTCGCCGTTGGTCTCCTTCAAAAGCGCTTGCGCAAGCGTTTTGGGCAGAGAGCCGCCGGAAACTGCGACACGGAAGACATGATGACGGTCGAGGGCGGCATTCTGGGCATCGAGCACGTAGGCGCGCAGGCTTGGGGCAAGCTCAGCGGCACTTTGAAAGGCGTATAGATTCGGAGGCTTTCCCATTGCGCAAAAGTTTGTATATGTGTGTATATAGTGTTGGTGGAGTGAAGTTTGCAGGCGCGCGGTGGAGGGGTTGGCCTGGTGGTGGGGCTATGTGCCGGTATTTCGTGTAGCGGGCCAGTGACGATAGTGACGTGCGCAGCTGTTGATTGACTGGTTTCGTTGATTCTACGTAAAAACAACACGGAGAGAAAAGACGAAGCTGATAACGAAGAAGGGGTGGAAAACTCCCTACGAGATGAATTCGAGGTGCAGTCGGCCCTCGTAGCCGGCATCCATTTTGAGCAATCCGTGCAGCTATTTCCGTGGCAGACGTCGCATTGCTCTCTGGCCTGTCATGGCGCGTTTTGCGCGATTATTGAGGGCTATCGCAAGGCGCCAGAACAAAACATTCAAGAGGCCCTGAAGAGAGGATGGAAAGAACTGCAACAGAAGTATATTTTTCTACAGCAGACAGGTGAACACTGCACATGACCGTCACTGTCAAGCCACCAATTAACAACGTTTGGACAACCGAAGGCATTTAGGCCTAGCCCATGATGCAGTCATGTGATTGTCCCCGCTACTCTACATCAACACATGTGTACGACGTATACGTTTGTACTCTATCGAGCTGGGGAGACATGGCGAAAGTCGGTGCACTAGAGGAAACGGATGTGAATGGGCTTACGTGCATTTCGCTGGACGCTAACTAATAGTCGGTGCATGTGTGCCCATCTGGCGGTAGGCTAGAATGAGAGGGAGGGAGTTGCAACTGTGGCTCCTTTGTTTGCTTATTCAGTCTACTGCATGTCGAGTAAAACTCGGGTGGATCGTGTACCAGACATTTCTGAGCACGTTTGAATGCACTGCTATACCCGAGACATGGTCCAGAGGAACGATGTGCATTGTGCATGTTCGAACCACAAAGAACCACGTCTACCTCTTGACTTGCTTTTCATGGCCTGAGAAAAAGCAAAGGCATATTCCTGACCAGGAATAGGCAAGTTAGCCAAGACTATGGTGTTTGCTAGGACCCGTCAACTGCCGGAAACTTTGCGTACATGCAAGGCTCAGATCGGACCATATATGGTTTCAATGGGAGCACTCAGGTGGATAGTGGCACGAAAGAAAAGCCTACCAGTTCGGACAAAGCGAGGCAAATCCTGTACCAAAAACATGTAGTGCGGTCCAAAGCCCAGACTTTTCGGGAAAGGGGGGCACAGAGGACGATAGCAGGTGACGCTCCAATGAGTAGTTGCCACAAGATGGTGCGCTGTTTTGCTTTGAACCATGTGGAAGCTATTCAACAGAGGCATTATTGCACGGGGCGTGCAGGGCTAGGCCATGCAACGCACGGTTGATGGCGCACCCTGAGGAGTGATTGCGACCCAAGGTCAACTGCTGGGAGCGCCTTTATGCAGGTCCACGTCGACATTCAAACACGCAACGAGCGAGTATCACTGTGCAGAATCCCTCCGAGATATGAGTCAAGGTTTGGACCGGCGGAGCCATGGGTAGAGTGCCGTTTGTCCCGTGCTCTTTGAAACGCCATGGCAGACAGCCGGGGCCGGACGTGTCTGGCACGGTTGCATGTTTGATGAAGCGGTGAAATATGGAAGAGGATTGATCCGTTTTGAGCAGGAGAGGATGGTTAGGGGATCCTGCATGAGATGGAGCAGCGGGCGGGTTGGCGCAAAAGCTGGGGGAAATGTGTATGCAAGCAATGGGTGGGTAGGAAAGCGTCTTCAGTCTTAACTTAATTGCTTGCTGCTAAGGCAGTGTTAGTCATAGTGCAGGGGCCTGGCATGTTCAAGGCAGTTCCTGCAACGTGACCTGGTGTTCACGGCCGTGGATCTGGACCGCGAGCCAACGGTTCGGCCCGCTAAGAAACCGACGATGGGCGAACAACCACAGGCTGCGAGAATAGCGGTCGCAAAGTCCGTGGTGGGAGCTGGAATCTATGGCTGGAAGAGAAACTACCGCATGGGGAACGGTTTTGGAGACGGGGAGCGCTGCAGGTGATGGTGGGCAAAGGCCCGGTGGGCTCGGCAAGCGGAGAGGGGGGTAGCAGCACAGTAGTAGGCACACGCGCGTTACTCCGGAGCAGTGAGCAAAACGGGCGTTCCGGGCTGCGACATGTGTGTGAGTTGATTAATTCTGTTTTGTGTAAGGATGCGACGGAAGGCTGCGGTCGGTGGTTGCGCAAGCCGTGGGTTGCTGAGCAACAGGCAGCGGGGGCTGTGCCAGGCACGCGCATTCAGTCCGCCAGTCCGTCAGTCAGTCAGTCGCATAGTACACAGTCAGCCGTAAGCAGCCGGCAATAAAGGAACGGCGACGACGTGGTCCGGAGGGCGAAACGCCCGTGGCAGTGGGCAGCACTGGCGGGAGCAAGCGTACATGTTCAGTTTCAGTTGTGGGTGCGATCAGAGGTAGCGGCGATGTGCTTGATCTCGATGTCGGCTAGCAGACTAGCAGCAACTAGCAGACTGCTACAGTGCGAGTGTGCGGGCGCGGGGACGCGGCGGGCAGGTGGCCATTCGGGGCCCATTGGGCGGTGGTGCAAGGGAGGCCGCGATCGAGACCACACCCTGGATCGCCAGTTGCACGCCCTCTCTCAGCCGGCAACCCAAGGCAGCCAGGCCGTGTGAGAAGCCCTGGGAACCCTGGGAGCCCTTGGAGCGCTGGGAGCCCTTGGGGCCCGGCACTGTCGCATGGCCAGCCACATGCCAATCACTGCCCGCCTGGCCCTGGCCCATGGTCCATCGTCCGATGTGTTGTGCGAGCATATATGTAGGCGACTGCGATCCCTCGCACTGCCCGCTGATTCACGCCCCCGTCATCGTAGAGTACAAAGACATCCACTCGACATACCATGACGGTACATCACCTCGCTTCAGACGACCTGTCCACCCTCTCCACCCTGTCCACCCTGTCCACAGCCTTATCCACCACCCCGTCCCTCTGCTACTTCAGCATCCTGCCCGCCGCACACTTTTCCGCAGAGACGCCCACCACCAGCCCTGTGTCCGAGTACCAGACCTGCACCCCTTCGGACCCCACCAACCCGCTGCTGGCCTTCCGTCCAGACCCTCTGTCGTTCATGTCCGCCGACGCCGACGCCTCGCGTCTGCTGCAACTGCAAACCGACGCCTCGCACCGCCCCTCGGCAGACCCCCTCCAGCCACAGCACCGCGCCTCAAGTGCCTCGTCCAACAGCTCGGCCAGTTCGGCCTCCAGCTCCAGCTACAGCCCTCCGTCGACGCTGTCATGCTGCCGATGCCGCCGCCAGTGCCTGGCCAACATGTACCAGATTGGCACCAACCGCTACTACTGCAGCCACTGCGCTAGGATGACTGGTTACAGCGCTGGCTGAAGCTTGTCCCCTGGCTGCCCCACACTGTTCGCTACAAGCACACCGACGCGGCTAGACCGCTGCTCCATTGCCTGGATACATCCATCCACCACCTGCATAGCTCGACAGCTCCTTTACCACAAACACTCTTACACGCATGTGCCTGTGCTGTCAAGGCGCCCGCCGCTACTGCGACTATCGCTATCACCCATGGCTGGCACTGCCGCCTGCATGTTCAGCCGTAGCTTGGAAACATTGGCACCGAGGAAATAGGACCGAGTGCGTGATTATGAGGCGCCACTAGAAAGGACCGGGAAAGGAATCGTGGTTAGAGGAAAGAAGGAAAGGAGCGTTGGCAGCGTATATTGGTACCCATCAGCTGGTACCCAATATCTGGCTGCTATCTGCACGAGACAGGGAGGACATGGGCGCATTGAGCGCCAAGCCAATTATATGTAGAGCTGGACTTTGCAGTATCACGCTGCACTGTAGCCGGCCTGTTTGACGATGAAAGAGAAACATGATACCCCCTTGCTGTTGTATACGAGATTGTGTCAAATGCTGTGTAGACTGATTGATTGCATCGTCGTCGGCAAGTGAGCCGGCATGGCATTGTTTGCCCAAGTTGTGCGCCTGGTGCTGGGATGAAGTGATAGGCTGTCAGCGGGAAACAACTAGTACCTGCCAAGCCCCCGTCCAATGTCCACACAGCACCCGCTGATTGCTGGAAACTTCACAGTTGCATACATGGGGACAGCCACACTAAGCCTCCAACGGCTGTAGTCCCAACTGTACTTACTCGCTCTCTAACGTCCATCCCTACGTGGCGCAAATCACGGTGTAGCGCAACCGACCAATCAGCTTGCGGCAATGGCTGACTTCATCACAATCGTCGCGAGCTGATTGGTTGCTTGCGGCATACCAGGATTTGCGCTACGTAGGGATGGACGTTACTCATACACCATGTACTTACATATTTGCATGCTATGCACGCGCTTCCGTTTCTGGACAAGACCCGGTCACGGTGATTAAACATTTGCCACTGGCGAATTGACGCAAACAGTATCCAACCACGACAAATATTCTCGATGGCTACGACGACTCCAGATGGACGCGCAATATTGAGTCGCATCAGACACGTCAGAATGAAGGCATTGCAGAACATTCTTCGCCCCCTCCCCACACCACCCCCCCCCCCGCGCGCAACCCACCGGTCGGCCTCTGGCGTCGGATTCCTGTCATAGAGCCCCACCTTTATCTCGCTCTATTCTCCGCGCGCAGTCCCTCATCAATTGTAATGGCGTACGTTGTCGTGCAGGGCGTGTAGATGTTTGCCCGCTACAGTCTAGAGTCGCACCTCCGTGTTACATCTTCATCGCCGATGTACAATGCTCTCCGCTGATCGCACTGCCACGTCTTTGTTGTGCCGGGGCGTTAGACTTTGAGCAGGACGCGATAGTGGCAGCAGGCAGTTCTCTTGGTCCTAGGTGTACACGGCGTAGGGGTGACACGGAGCACGCGCAAAAGTCAACTTACATAACACGTCTCTTCTTCCAAGGTGGCGTTCGCTAAGCGCAATCACCCTTTCCATATGCACGTAATTGGCCTGATGAGATCGCCCAGATTAATTGTGGGTATGGCAATTGTGCAAAATCCGATCCCCATCGCGATCCTGACGCCCTTTGCTCCCATCGACAAGAGAAAAAAGAGTGGAAAAAAAGAGTGGGGGTGTTTGTGTGTACATGCGACGCCACTATCGTCCCGCTTGCCCTTCAATCGACAAAACCTTTGCCCTTTTGCGTGACGGGCTGATTCTGATGCAGATTGGGAGCCGCGTCTACTACCTATCGTTTCTCGTCCCCCTCCCACTCGCTTGCTCACGCACATCTAATATGCAGGCTTTTTGCGGACCCGGACTTTGAGCCAGAGATCGCGGAATCGCAAACAAACTGCTTAACAAGGAGAAAGGCGTCCAGCGTCCAATGTTGGTGTCAAATGCCCTCCGCGGCGCATCGTTGGCTGCCTGCCCTCTCCCCACACAAAGTTCGTTGCAACAAGGTTCGCTGGGCGAGTTTGGTGTATGCGCGCGCGGGAGCTTTGTTTGCTGGTGTTCGCCAATAAGGTTTTGCGGGTTATCGAGATCCTATTATCGATCCGCTAATGCCCACGACTTTGGTTGCACGTGCGGGGATAACGAGATGGCGAGAAGAGGGGGAACACAACCGCACAAGTGTGTTTTGCATGTATCGAGATCTCGCGATGATGTTTCCTGGCTCAACAGGTATCATCCCTCCGCTGTCATTTCTGCCTCGTTCTTTTCTTCTCTCCTCGTGCGGCGCTTGCGACATGTGCTGTCATGGGATCTCAACTGTGTCGGAACCCGCAGTGGCATTCTCTTCACTCGCCAAATCACATCATCGCAGAGTGTCGCATTGTCACCTCACTTGACTAACAAGCACGCAAACGCGCAGCCCTATCATATCACCCATCCATTGCCTTTTCCTCCAGACCATGACAGTTGAGGCCTTTCCCCAAACCCTCTTGGCGTTGGTGTCCCCGCGCGCAGCCTCCGTCTTTGACACATCGACGATGTCAGGCGGCCATCGAAGATCTCCCGTGTCCGATGTAGATGAGTCTTATTTCCCGCCGTCCGTGCGCACCTTTTTTTCCACCTGCTCAGGCGCTGTTTGACTACTGTTTTTGGGCGTTTTCCGTCCTTTTTTTTTCTGCCGAATTTAAAAAGGGATCGAGATGGACAGGCATCATGGTCGTAATGACCAAACCGCGGCATCCACGCTTCCGCCTTGATCTGCAACGGGAATCAACCCGTGCCGATGCACAACCCTCTTCTATCGACGATGACGAACAGGTCCCATCACCCCGGGTAAAGTAAGAAAATCACCACGCCTCCTTCAAACAGCCCGCGTTACCATCATGTTTTCTTTCTCACCCACCCTAGATGTAAGCTGCTTCCACCAACCTTATTCGCCCTCTAGCATGCGGTACCATGCACGTCGAGAACACACCAGTCAGCTCCTCGAACCGTTTCACAAACGCCTGCCCTGCCAACCTCAACTCACCGGAGTTTAGATAAGGCCAAGCCCACTAGCTTCCCAGTCCTGTAGATTAGATCTGCCCTAGCGACCAACTTACGCAACCAAAAAATCAAGCTGCAAGCAAGAAAAAAAAACCGGCCATGCTTCTTTCCCTTGTTTTTCCCTTGCACCATGCATCCCGCATGAACCTGACTCTCTCTTTTTTTTCCGCGAAGGACATGTCTCCACACCGGTCTGGGCCCTTCCATTTCCTCATCTGTCTCTCCTCACCTTCCCTCCCCTCACACTACCATGTCGAATAATCCACACGATATCGCAAGAAGAGGAGAAGAAAAAAAAAGTAAAGAACTTTTTTTTATTTAGTTATACGCGCTACACCCGGCTGTTTTACCTAGCAAACCGCAACTCTCTTCTGTAGCCTTCCCCAACCCATTGTGTGCCCCGAGTAATCCAGTTTTTGTTTCCTTGCTCCATACAGTCCATCCGCTCTTCGTCTTCGTCTTCGCACCGCGATTGAAGTGTCCATAGGCATCAAATGGGGGTTTTTTATGCAGCACTTTTAAACAAAACCCATGTATGGGGCAGATTAACTCCGTTCCCGAGACTAGGGTAGTTGTGTACGCACGCACGTGTCTACACATCTACCCGCCTACCTACCTACGTATCCACCGAAGTACATACCAGATACAGTAGGTCTAAATTTCCAGTAGCCAAATGGCGTGCAAATGTACCGAGTGGGGGCATACGATAGAAACACAGATGCAACGCTTGGTCCCATAGTAATAGTGTCAGTGCTTCATGCAGGGCATCGGGAGATTTTTTTTCTTTCCATCTATTTTCTGTTTAGTGATCAAGGAATTGGGCGTGTTGCTTGGCACGCGCAGCAGAGGAGAAGGTTGGATCATGTGCCGAGGTGCATTTTTGCGTTTGTGTAGGTGGTGTTGAACTGCCGGGCATCGGGCGATGAAGCGTAGCTTTTGGGTATATGTACGAGATTAAGGGCGGGGCGTGCTTGCTGTCGGGGTAACTATTTGTCTATAGTATCGTCTCTAATTCTTCTTTTCTTTCTTTGTTTAGCTTGGTTTTTTTTTGCATCGGAGATGCTTTTAGTCGTTTTTTCCGCTATCTCTCCTTTTTTAGCGGAATCGAGATGGCGATGGAAAGGGGGGGGTGGGGATGGGGTTCGTGATACGGATGACGGGGGTTTGTTTGGTTTGGTGGGAGTTGATACGGAGTCGGTTGTGTGTCATGCGGGCGAGTCAGGAGATGATGGATTGTATCGGGCAATAGAGATGACTGCGTGGTTTCGTGGAAGAGAGATACGAGGTTGAAGGCACAAATAGGTAAAGATGGACATGAGCATTACTTTGGGGTTGGATAATCCACACGTCTGAATACGTAACGTCAGGGCTTCCTTTCAGTACGTATTACGATTACAATTGTTTCTTGTTCATGGCAGCGTACTGCGTCAACTAAATGCCCAAGCCCAGGTGAGCAGGACCAGCGTAAGTCCTGGTGTCAAGCAGGTAATTAGTAACCTTGAGCAAAGCCCTCCATTGCTCCACCTTGTCGCTGTACTCCTTCTCCTCAACGCTGAATTTGCGCTTACGGATAGCCGAAGAATGTAAAGTAATCGTCGTGTCTCAGGCACCAATACAAGTGTGGAAGTTGATGCCCATCAGTTTGTTTTGTCATCCCATACGAGAACGGAGTGCTGTTCTAAAACTCTCCAAGCTCTATCTTGTTGAGACGGACGGCTTCTTTGAGCGTGCTCGTCAGGTTGGCAATGACCTGTCTTGCCATGTTGCGGACGTCGCCCTAATTAAAGTATTCAGTTCCCCTTGGCACCGCCTATGACCTACGTGATATCCTTCTGCGGTTGGCCTCCAAGCGCAACCGTCGTAACGCCAGCGCGCTTTCGCATTAGGTTAGCTAAAATGCCACACGCTGAGCTACACGTGATGTCAGTGACCATGATCACGTCGGCCGCAAATGGCTACTCGGTGTAAATGGAAAGCAAACTATAACCATAGATGTAGTCCTTTGCTTTGTTTGTTATCAGTGAGTCGTTCAGGTTCCATCTTACAAGGTTGGCGAGATTCATACTCGTTCTTAACAGGGACATATTGCTGCTCCCAACTCCTCAATAGCACGTTTTTGACATCTGAGCTGGGCTGGTATTTGTCCATTTTCGAATAGATGGCTCGCTGCAATTTGTATTGCGTCTGGTTGCTTGTAGACATCAATGCCAAACTAATCAGAGTTGACCCGTGGGCAAGATGAGGCAATTGGGTGACAATACCTTGCCTTACACTCATTTTTGTATGTTCCTGCAACGGCTTTGTTCCGGATCTCGTTGTTTCTGGCCCAGAGATCATAAGGTGCCTTCACCTTCTCAGCAAACTCTTTTGGTGGGTAGGTAAGCCAAACAATGATGTTCTAGAGTTTCATATAGGGGTTGATGCAATCGACCAGTTGGATAGCACTGTTTTGGTAAAAAAAAAGAACCAACAAAATTTCAGTCATACGCTATCTTTTCCGGAATCTAGACTCCAAATGCGTCCTCTTTTCCCGCCGTTAGAGCGCCAACTTTAGCACAAGGAGTCAAGTCGTTGGCAGCTCGCGGATCAAGCAGCGGTGTAAGAGACGAGCAGAGAGCAGTCGAGGTTAGGGAGAGCCCTACAATGGCGCCCCATTTCGGCGCCATTGTATCGATTTACAAAACCCAGTGAGCTTGCAGTAGTACCAAGCCTTACTGTGACCTCCTTGATCCTTTCTACGACGAAAACCACTTTATACTAGCCTGGGCGAGTGATATGACTACTTCACTTAGCCCGTCATTCAAAGCCTCAAGGAATGAAATTTGTTTTTATCCCGTGATTCTATCATCTCTGGCTTTACAAGACGATGCTATTTTCGACGAAGACTTAGGTAATGCGGTTATAACTAAAGCTATATCCATTCACCATGTCAGTATTGGTATACAGATGTATACAGATTCGTCTACGAAATGTATGTAGTCAGAAGCTTAGTATGAGACACGACTCTACAAGTTTGTGGTAACGGCGATGGTAGCTGCAACAGAGGTGTGTTTCAGGCAGTTACTTGCTACGTATAAGTGCTGACGGAAACGGGCGAAATTGCACCGTATCCTAGCAGTGCATGGGTATGTGAATACTTACATCAAAACTATGTGTTAAACACGATGTAGCTACATGGGGTTACATGAGGCATTCTCGGGGGGGTTTTAGAAGTGCAGTCGAGGGAAGAGGAAAATCGGCCCAGGTCGGATATCTTAGCAAGGTTAGGTTTCCATAGACTTTCGCTAAGAGAAGGTCCGTTGGTATACGCCATGGTACGTTTTATATACTGTATATAGATGCGTTGAACCTTAAGCTACGATTCCTTAGCGGAGGCAGAAAGTTAGTAGCAGGGGTTTCTACCAATCGGTAAGCTGCCGGACTTGTGCAGAGAGATTTGCTGACATCGCATGCGTTGCTTATCAAGTCTGGAATTGCAAGTGTCAGGGATCAAAATGATTTCAAATATGTACTTATGCTTGAACTATATACAAATACAAATATGAAATCCCCAAATCCCCAGTCCGTCCGATAAATAAACCTTGTTTGTGCGAATTAAAGCAGCTTTCGGGGTACAATATTCCGACATGGAGCTGTTAGAGCGGTCTGAGATCTAGGTAGGTTGGTACTTGATAATGCAACAACACCACATAACTTCTGATCAGATCTATATCCGTAAAAATAATGAGAGCGAGTCTTTCTCGTATCACTTATTCAGTTGAGAAGCAGATCATTCACCACATATTCAAGGCAACGCGACGAACAACGCTCTGACACAGTGCACGTGTACTACCAAAGCAAGACAACATACGAAATCAGGAACTCGGCAAGCAATTCGCCTTACAGATATGCCAACCTTACCGAGCCGCTTTTCCGCTGCCACACGTTTATCCGCTGCCTTCTCCCGGCCCATCTGTGCTTACTCGTGGACCGGGTCCTGTTCATTCGGATTCCGACCTCTGATATAAACCCCTCACCCCGATTCTCCCTTGGGCGGTGTAAGCATCCGTGTCATACAAGCATATTGTCGTGTAAGCGATTTCTTCCTGTGCCGGACCCCTGTTTAATATTGGGATACGGGCAAACGCTTTATTTGCCAGATCTGGGGAATTGGATATAACATCATCATGTAAGGTTCCCGAGTTGACGGAGAGCTTCTGATAGTATACTTGTGTTGCGATACATATGTATGGGCTTTGCAGCGCGCATAAATACTTACGAAACATGGATTGCATGATGTTAGGCACAGGAGAGAGAAGAGGGATAGGGCATGTATGTCTTTAGCCTAATTGCGGAGTTGTGCAGAGGTATTCATTTTCTTACTGCGCACGATAACATGATATTCGGACCACGATAGGACTGCCGAAAGTCCGTACGCGAAACGATAGAGTTCAGTATACTATACTGTCTAGTATACGGACATTGTACAGTATGTGATGAGGTTTTGCTTGCGTCCCGTACGTTCGCATCTCTAACCACATTTCCTACTAGCCAAGTATTGTAGCCTTGTACACTAGGGCCCTTGGCCTAGTGTTACATATCTCTTGGAACCGTCCTAGACCGTCCTGGGTAGGTACCTTACAAAACGATCTACCTATCCTGGCATCGATCGCATACCAGAGTCTTGGAACATCACTCACAGCGACATGTCGCATTTCTCGTCAAGATCTTAGAAGCAGAATGCCCAGTCTTTGTCGCAGTATTTACTTCGACACGGAAGGACTTGGCTGTCGGAAGCATGGTCTCAAGGTTCAGAAGAGGGGTGATGCCTTGACACGTAATCTTTACTATTAACGTGTTCTATCAGTAAGCTGGAAACATCAGTAAGCTGAACGCCCCACCAAACTTGACGCGACGCTCTACATAATTGAGCCACAACGACGTAATAAAATGATACAGAATTAAGAAATATAATTTATTATCTAACTTTACATGAAGTACGAGTATGTCCTTCAACGTGGCACTTCGTGCACGTTGGCGGCGCGCGCCGACGTCGCTCACCAGCCTGGTTCTGGCTACCACCCATAAGTAACCTTTCTGCCTCTGTAGTAAGCTGCTGAGCCTGCTGCACCTGGAGCACTCCACCAGTAGCGATATATTGACGCTGCTGACTCTGCTTTTGTCGTTGACGCTAATTTTCTATACATAGCCTCTTATTTTTTTTCTGCAAGTATTGTCGCTGATTGCATTGCAATCTGACAGCCTTTAATAACTTGGCGAAGAAGCTGGCTTGTTGGGCTTTGTGATTGGCAATAGAGCCAGTCTTGAAGAAGCTTTGCCTGCTGCTGAAGCTGCGCTACTGTACGGGGTGTCTCTGCTTGCCATGTAACGTTGTCCTCTGTAGTTGTCTGTCGTGGAGACGGTGTCCGGACGACAGTTAGCGACGACAGGACACGATCTGGACAAGGAGGGATAAGGCCTGCCGCCTGAAAGCCTGCCTGGATGTTCTGCTGCGTGAATATAGTCAGCCAGATCCGTGTGTAAATCGTAAGGAAGTCTATCTTGTTAATATGGTGGACGCCTTGGCGGGCGAGCTCCTCGATCTCACGCCCGTACGCGCGCTTAAGTGGGGAGAAGCAGCTCACATCTAGAGGCTGGAGGAGATGAGAGGTGTGAGGCGGCATGCAGAGAGTAATGACCTTGTTCGCTGCGCAGTACTGGTCGAACTCTAGCGTAGCGTGGCTACTGTGGCCGTCTAGAATAAGAAGCTGATAGACTCCAGCTGTACGAGATGATGTATGCTGGTTAAAATGCTTCACCCACGCTACACCAAGCTGATCAGTCGTCCAGCCGTTATCTGAGACGCCGACAGTCCAGTTTAGTGGGAGGTCGCGGTACCAGCTGCTCTGATGGACCTTACCAGACAGGATCACAAATGGTGGAAGACTTCAGCCAGACGCATTAATGCACTCGATCGCTGTTACCCACTCGCAATTGCCTGGCTGTACAATAGCTGCTCGGCCGACTCTATTAGAGCTTGTGACTACCTTAGACGTGCCAGCGACGCTCATCGCGAACCCGATCTCGTCAAAGTTGTAGATATCCTGGTCTAAGACGCCGTACGTCTGGCGCGTCTCTTCTACTAGTTTAAACCAAGCTGCGATTACGACAGGATCCTCAGAGAGAGCACGCTGGCTACTAAACTTCCTAGCCCACTTTTTCTGGAGCTCTGGCTGGCTCTGGATAAAACGCGACACCCAGCACTTGCCTATAGGTTGTGGAGGTGGATTTTGGCCACGCGCGGCGAGTAGAGCGTCTGCCATCCGTCGCACGTCAATGATATGGGGCGGAAAACCGCGTCGGTCAAGGTCTATAATCCACTGCACGAGAGACTGCTCTTCGATAGCTGATAGCTTACGATTAACAGAGGCTGTCTCTGATCGTGGCTGGGTACCGTGGAGGCGCGTATATAGTGTTGACTTTGGCACGTTGTACGCTTTTGCAAGAGCGTGGATAGACTGGCTTGTATTATTACGATAAGATGCGATAGCAAGGCTTATTCTGCCTTCACGAGAAGTCTGAGTAGAGCGTTGTTGTCGCGGCATGGTGGTTGTGGTGTAGAGCGTCGCGTCAAGTTTGGTGGGGCGTTCAGCTTACTGATGTTTCCAGCTTACTGATAGAACACGTTACCATTGGTTTTGTCTGACATAAATCGAACGGCGATCTGATCAATCTCTCCCAGTGAAGAGGTCTAATGGCGTTCACGTAGACTCCTAGCTTGCAAAATGCTAACGATCCAGTAGCGAGACGCCACATTAGTAGGAGTCGGCACCCCTTTGGCTGCATCGCAGCCCTCACTTCCGCACGCCATTATACCCGAGGTGTCCGGCTTTAGACTTACCCGCAACACTCACTCTATGTGCCAGCTCCCTATTCGCAATCAATCTGAGTTGTTTTACAATAAGGCACACGACCTCTGGTGACGCGGCAGCACACCTACGGTCCAGGTGCCGTTCGTTTCGTGTTGTGGTCTGATTTTCCATCGGGCCTTAGTCCTGTTTGGCCTAAAAGGGAAACTCATCATGCCACTTTGAAGCCCGGGACAACGTGAAAGTATGGGATCAGCTTTCTATGTGACTGTATAAATGGGCTGTTTTTCAGAGCGGTAAGCTACTTTAAGTAGGAGAGTTCTAGATGTTTCGGCTGTTTTAAACCCTATTGTCTCTTTTTTTTCGCGCGTTCTTCTTCGAGGTTCTTCTCCTTCCTGGCTGGTATACGTTCTTCTTGGACCATTTTCATTCTCTCTGCGATCTCGGACTGTTTTGAATATACTACATCGGCACCTCACAGACCTCGTATTTCTATTCCTTGCGCATTGCAATATCGGCAGATTGCCAGTCAGTTCCAACGCTTGTTAGGTCGGCCTGAGATTCTTCGGCACTTGGAAATGATGATAACAAAAACTTTTTCCTTGACAAACTTTGTCATTGGATCCTCTGCGCTCTGTTTCCAGATCTTCGTTCTCTATCCATGGCACGAGAAGCTTGAAGAAGAGTTTGTCCAGCTAAAGAAGGAACATGCGAGGTTGTTGGAGGAGACGCATCAGAACCACAGAAGTGAGTTGAGGGGTATACGGGAACAGCTAGAGTTGGCAAATGAGAGGAGGAGGACCGGACGATTCTGGTAAGCGGCTATCGCTCAGGGAGATGGAGACCAAACATGGTCAAGGGGAGGAAAAGAAGAAGGAGGGGGTTACAGATGAATGCATTCGGAGTGGAAGGTCTGGCCATGTTTCAATAAGAGGATGAGATATACAAGACGAAGAGGGTTTGGTCTGCAAGGTTCAACTTGGGATGGACATGAGATGGCACCACTTTCGCGGCACCCACAGCAATCACAACGTGAGCATGACTACTCAGCATCATGCACGATCCAATCAAGGCCTGAACTCGGCTCGTAGACTCTCAAAGTGTTTCAAATTGTTCGATTGTATAGGAGACACTCTTCAACCTGGGGTACAATCCCGAGCTCCAACCATTTCCACTACATGCTTGCAACTACCCGATACAGAAAGAACGATAGCCAGAAATTTAATTCGGGAACAAAAAAAGCTGTACAAAGTCTATTGAACAGTATTCAGATCTCTTCTACTCAAGACTATTGATCGTTCAAAAGCTTTACCATACAAATAGCAACTTATCACCAAGAACCACATACTTACCTCTTACTAATCGTAATACTACCACACTTGCACTCAACCACCCAACATCGGCAACCCCCTTGACCCAATCCAGTCACGCATGACCCAAACATAAGATTCGGCCCCAATACACGTACCATGAATCTGCATCTCTCTTTACTTAGTCTAGTAGTTGAACAACAAAATTAAGCCGATCGCCCCGTCACCCTTTGTTTGCTACTGCAAGCAGATAAACTTGCCCTTTTTAAGTTATGACATGCAATATGACTTTCCCGTTTAGGAAAATCCTAGCGATGAGTATCAATTACAAAGATAAGTGTGTTAGTGTATTGACACTAAGGTGGTAAAGTGTATTGGATCGGATTTGGGATCTGCAGGGTGAGATCGGGAAATTAAGCGCGGATTCTGAATTGGGATGGGGGGGGCGGAGGCGCTGGGAATAAGTGTTAAGAAGAAGTGTGATCGGCGTGGCTTATTTAGTGGAGGGGGGAGATGGTGGTAGGGTATGTTTGTGTATACGAAGTGATGGGAAGGGAATAGGATTTATTTCCTTGACTGCGCTTACATGATGATACACAAAGTCAGCCGGATGTATGCACTAACTTAGTTAATCAAAGAAGAGGTTCACAGTAGTAACTAGTTAACTAACTACAATATGTAATAAATACGCAAGCTTCTGAGTGAACTTGAGATATAACTAGCGCTCTCTATTTGTAACTACAATCAATAAGAGTTGGACTGAGACTGCTCCATGTCACGTGCTATACCCAGCATGCGGCCATTCACGCGCGGGGATTTCTATAATATATCATTCTACTAACTACTAAGAACTTTCTAGGTTTGATAGAGATAGTGCCGCCTTTTTTCTAATCCAAATACCTAGCCACTGAAGCATGGAGACTCTTACAAAAGGGGCAAGGGAGTTTGGAGGTCTACCAGGGAAATCAAGAGATAAGGGCGATGAAACGAGCGATAGTATAGTTTATAATACGTCATTTGGCCTTAATTTTTGACATATTAACTGAAAAAGAGCTAGACATAAGGCAGGTGGATATTGAAATTGCCCATATGTAAGAACATCAGAGTCAAGCCAACAGACATTGCGCCCCGCTACACGGTCTGCCCCAGCACGCTTGTATGTAGACTTGACGACCGCCTATGATTCAGGGTTGCGGCAGTCTGTTGTACAACAGGAGATACATTGCTAGTCTTCGTAGGTCGCTCAAAGCCCGCCTGAGAATAGAGTGCTAGAGGGTCGACCGTCAGTGCAGTGCGAGACTCGAAATTCGGAACAGCAGCGGTCATCGGATCCTGATCCTTAAGTAAAGTCCCATATTGATCCAATGGCGGGTCAGCCACAGTTTTTACATCGATACAAGATGTGTAGTACTCATCCTTCCCATCTAGGGGCTTAGGGTTTTGCTGACGTGCTGTGGGCCATTGCCATACCCAATACAGGGTGTAAAGCTGGCCTACGGCGACATCATTTGGTATTCTCACTTCTGTCTCGCATGAAAGTTCGTGACGCGAGCTGGGCTGTCCAGGCATTGGGTTTGGTGTCTGCAAACGACGGGCTTTTCCCAAGACTACACTATCGTCACTAAGCTGATAGCACCTGTCGTCGTCAAAGTTTTGGGCAGTCAGTAGTTTACCAGATCGATCACCACCATTGCCATCACGTGTCCAATGCATTACATTTTCAAGAGTTTCATCAGGGCGTGGTTGCTTTGTGCTGAACACGAATGCTGTACCGCCTTTTTCTGGTTTCCCCACAAGATTAAGCCCGCCGCCAGACATGGTTACATGGCCATTCTCAGCGTAGCGTAAAGCGATTATGCTTTCTGCCTTGGTGTGCAGACGAGAAAAACTGTCTGCTTGGATAGGGACTTGTTGAGATGGGTGGCAAAGCAGATGTGTTTCGTTGATGAAGGGCGGGCCGCCCACCGGCGGTAGCAGCCATTTATTAGCCTCCTGGTTAAAGTTTTCAGCGGCAAATTTATCTACAAACGCCCGCGGATAGCCAAAACAAGGAATATACGAGCCATTAGGCGCGATGATAGCGAGTTGCTCAACCCACGAGTGAGCGTTGGCGCAGCTGGCTGTCAGTAGCAAGATCGTACCGAGTGTTGGATAATACATGTTCCAGAGCAATTGCAAGAAACCAAGGCCTGGCCGAGTAGAGAATCCCATTATGATATGTGTCTGGTCTTCCTGCTTATGAACTTGCCATTCTGCGGTCCGTCAGCGTGATGACGAAGATGCATCACGGTCCTTTATTTGTGATGACCAGTTCCTTAAGGTGCCTAAAAATAGGGTTCTGAGTTCGCGACTGGGAAACGCATGGCGTGCATGTACTCCCGCTGCTCTAAGTACGTGGACTACATACTATCCCGCCTGCTTATCTGGCACACAAAACGTAGAAACATGGACATCTTATGCCTGACAATAACTAGTTATCCACAAAAAACGTAATGGTCATCATCACGAGGAGGTGGTGGGAACTACCACCCTCTTCCAATCCCGGTAGACCGTTTTGGAATGCTTGTCTGATCCCTTAGCATCATTCTAGTGCATTGAAATGATACACTGTGCTGACTCAAAACACTCTGATCTTGATAGACTGATTCTTGTATACTTCTCTAGCACTCGATCCGGGTTAGGGCGAGTTAGCTGGTCAACAGTACGCCGTATGATTGCCGAATAATTCAAATGGAAAAGAGTTATGGATGTTTAACCGATGGTAAAGACAATCAATTCTATATGTACATAACTTACGCTAAGCACTCCAAGCCGAGAGTTCCTAGCGCTTTGAGGCCGGGCACTGAAGTGAGCTGCGTTACCTGCTTACTACGGATACGCGCGCTTACACAAAAGATTAACTATACTGTTTCATGGTATTAATTAGTAACCCCAATACTGTACACCAATGGATCAGCTACCGCCAAGCTTTACTTGCCAAGCAATGCTCCAAGTTGCGTGCGAGTATCTTTTGGTACGTTCGAAGTGGGTGCGCCTGCTGGCGTGGACCTAGAATGAGCTCGCTAGCTATTCCTAATTCTTCACGAGGCTTGGCCTTAAATTTCGTAGTCCCTCATGGGAGGTCTGCCATATGTTGCTCGGGTGTGATGCACCGACGAAAGAAATGAAACATCCCCACTATAGAAAAGCCATGTCATCATGAATTGGGCCAACTACTCATGCTGACTCAAGGCTCTTGCAAGCAATTTGCTGGGTTTCATCGGCCAATTATCGAAGATGGCTACCCCGGCTGAGGCTCGAGCAATTTATAACTACTGCCTCCTTCGTCACTTAGATAGAGTTCATACTCATCCATTTAGCCAGCCAATGTAGACCAGAGTGTCCGTTCTTCCGAGCTACAGCCTCCAAGGCAAAGTTGCAGTCGTTACAGGCTTCAAGTAAGCTGTCTCAATATTTCACTCTCAGCTAACTAGACTAATGAATACTCTAGGCTGTAGTATAGGAGCAGTTATAGCTCTTGAGCTCGCTCTGCGTGGTGCTAAGGTTGCTGTCAACTTTGTGCACAGTGCTAGTCTTGCTGAAAAGGTTGTGAGCAAAATCAAGGGCTTGGTAAATGGGTCTGATGCCGCAGCCTTCCAGGCAAATGTTGAAAACATTGAAGAAATTGAGAAGCTGATGGACAATGTCGTTGCATACTTTGGCAAGCTTAATCCTCTAATATTTGATAACTTATATTATCATACTTAATCATGTTCACCCTAGCAGCCTTATGTAATTAATCTTAGATTTCTAAGGGATGTTCAGCTGTAGACATTTCTCATGGTTTTGCGAATAATAGAAAAGGGACTGACAGAAAGTGCTGGAAGAAACGTCACATAACTAACTAGTTGAGTTGCCCTACGTCATATTAAGAGAATCTCAGATGAAGGTCATGCGTAGTTTTTGGATTAACGAAACAACTTTCAGAAGAGATTTCTATAAGAAGAGCATCAAGTGTCCCTTGGGACAGTATGGAAAAACCAGTAACAAGGATAATATATCGATCAGCGTGTATGGTATTGGTGCGAAGAGTGAATGAAAGTAGAGGCGTGCGAGGATGGATGCTCGCTAACATCTTGTGTTTCAGTCTCGCGCACAATTTAGACATCCATCGGCCTTTGGAGTGTCTGATACTTGAAGCTAATGCAAGCTCCAGTCAGTCCTTTCACCAACGCCTAACCTAACGAGGTAAGCTTGCATGTAGACCCTACTTGCTGGGCTGGGCTGGGGTATGTGCGTGCGCGAAAACAATAGGGACGACACTGATTGCATCGTTACCTAACGACAGCTGATTATTTCAGGGGTGAGAAATCATGCTTGGCGTTCCAAAAGTGGTGCTACGTAGCGTCAAATCGAAGTACCAGACGAAATTTCATGAACTTGCGTGCCGCAGCAGCCATAGAGCCAATATGACTCTATCGCTTGAGGGCCACAATCTTAAGGCTAGGCAGAACGTCTCTACCTAGTTCTAGAGCTACAGGGGCCTTGTAGTGTTGCTTGACTAGGGGCGTGCTATTTGAGCGTCAGATGAGGTATTCTGTGCTTCAATATCGGCGACCGCGCCACCGAATTTATTACTGAGAACTAGATGCAAGAGCTGGCAAGAAGCATAGGTACGTAATCTACTAAGGCTATAGATACATCTTATGTGCGCGAGGAGTAATATCTTTTCGAAGTCGAGGTACCTCGCTTATTTTCCGGTGCGGAGGGGTTTCCGGACCTTGGGGATGGATGTTATTGGAAGAGGAAGATGATATAGTTAGAGGTTTTAAACTTCAAAGTACTGTGGCTGCTAGGATTCTCCGTAACTCTAGGATATAAAGACAATTCATAGATGGCTACACATGTCCTTCTAGAGAAGTCTCAAATTCTGTAAACTATATGGATATTTTCTCCACAAATAGACCTAACAAAAACAATACTTGCGATTTTCTGGTAGTGACCGTTTTCGCTGTACATAGTGATGTGATGGCGCTTACTTTGCAGCTTATGCTGTGTAATAAGCTTAGTTGCAGCTCATTATAGCTATGGCTAGACTACGTAATTATATGCTGAGCCCCTCAAAACGTACTAGTATGCTTCTAGTACGTAGAAACCTGAACTTTTTGCAAAAGATTGATTATTTCTAGAATCAATCTTTGCAGCAAGTATATGCATTGAATTATAATACAAGAGTAAACTAACTCAAGAACCACAGCATGCAAGCTAAACCTACTCTCAGCTCAGCTGTAGCTGAGGGAGATCTGAATAGAATACAGCAGATAATCAATAGAGAGCACATCACCCCTGAGGCTACTGTAGACGGGCAGTCACTTGTACACGTAACGTGCCTCTGTGGATGGAAAAAAGCAGTGATTTTGCTTCTCTCTAAAGGCTTCAGGGCCAACCTTAAAGGACTCAATAACCGTACCGCGCTTCACGAAGCCGCTTCTCGTGGTGATGTCAAAATCATTAAGCGTCTTTTGGATAAAAGCGCAGAAATCAATGCAGAAGATGACCTTGGTTGGACACCACTTCATGAAGCAGCTGCAGGTGGCAAGAACAAGGCAGTGAACCTGCTTCTTGAGAAGGGGGCTGATTTAACCATGAAGGACTACCATGGCTCTACCGCGCTTCATAAGGCAGCTGCTAGCGGTATTATCGGTTCAGTTCGTTGTCTTTGTAACAAAGGAATGTACGTCAATGCAACAGACGGAAGATGTCGTACTGCGTTGCACGATGCGGCTGCTCGTGGCCATGTGAAAATCATTGGTTGTTTTTTGGACAATAGGGCGGACGTTCATGCAAATGATGATCTTGAACGGACTCCACTTCATATACCAGCTGCTCACGGGAAAAGAAAGGCCATTGTCCTGCTCGTTAACAAAGGAGCCCATATAAACGCACAAAACAGCTTAGGTCATACACCTGTTCACAAAGCCGCCAATGAAGGGCAATTGGTATTCGGCGTGCTATCTAAGAAGGGGGCATGTATGTATACACAAAACGTATCGGGTTTGACTCCACTTCATCTAGCAGCAGCTCGCAGCGATGTAAATATCGTCAACTCTCTCGTTGATCAGGGCGGAAGGATCAACGCAAAGGATAACGAAGGCCATACAGCACTCCACGATGCGATTGCCCGCAATGACGTTAAAATTTTCAGTTTTCTTCTAAGCAAAGGAGAAAGTCTCAATGCAAGTGATAGTAAAGGCCGTATAGCGTTTCACAGAGTAGTGTCCTGCGAAGCCAGAGACACTTTATGTCATTTTATCAGGCAAAGAGCCTCTGGCGAGCTAGTCGAGCGTTTTTCCAAACTGCCTACAAAGTTGCAATTCATAGCTGTGGAGCAATTTGAATCAAAGGCAAGATTGCGCGATTTTCTTAAATATGAGAAGGTCCAAAAGTATAAGAAGAAGTGCTCAGAACTAGCGGCTAACGAAATGGTGGGAGTGGAGGAGGCATGGATACACTGGTTCAAGGCGCAAGCGGCAGGAGTAGCGCTTTGTTTCTTCTCCAGCAAGCAAAAAGAAGTCAAGTTCTTAATAAAGCATATAAGAGGTTCGTTGTATAGTAGCCGCTCTCTCATCGTTCGAATGCTAACCCTGCGCTAGTTCTACAGAGACTCGCAATCTCCATTGGTGTTGTGTTTCATAACGGAGTAGTACATGGATATCTTGTGAAGGAAACTGGTAACATACCAGTATGCCATGAAACCTTTCATTGTCAATGCTATATTGGCACGTATACATCTGAGAAGAACGCACCACGATCTCACCTGGTAGTACAGGCGTATGGTGCTTTGGGTCCCAGAAAACGATTTGCTGCGGATGGCGCGATGACCAAGGAAACCTTGAAAAGAACTTTTGGGCCCGCCCTTCAGTTAGTACGTTTGAACAAATGCGACCTGGTGGATAGGTTCGCGGCCATCAGGCTTGCACATGGAGGTTGGGTTTCAGAGTTTTGTCAGTGTATTGGGAACATTGGCAGTGCGTCCGTTTGTTCGCCCTGTCTTGAGTATCATCCTTCTGTCCAAGACTTTGTCTTGGTCACTCAGACCGCTAAACATCTTTGGAATCATGTTGCACAATTCGTTACAGGAACCATAGATGCTATAGATATTGTCACTCATATTCGCGCTGATCATATACCAATATTCAAATGCGAAACCTGATGCTACGTTAAGTAAGTTTTCGTCAATCCATCGTATTTGACAAGCATTTTTTCATCTTGTCTTTCGCAATCGCGCAACAAGACCTCTAAATAGTGTTAATTACATATCTGCGTCTAATGCCAGCCATGCTCTCGGGGAACCAGTAAAACCGGATATCCTAGGTACAACAGGCGGTCATCTCTACCTGGACTCGGCACTTTTAATATGCAATTTTTAGACAACTAACGTTACTTCAATGTGTATTCATCACTATGCGAGGGCACGAGCGTTGAGACGGCCCGTTTGTTCATTTGATATCAAAGTGCATGTATGTAGGTAAAGAACCCTAGAAACATGGAAATAAAAAGGCAAAGAAAACATAGCTGTGACCCCACCACCCAGGGAGCACACGGGGAAACAAGCGAAAAAAAGAAAACGAAAAAAAGAGATTAGTAGTGCGGAGAAAAGGTATAACGCCATAGGTGTAATGTCAAGGCCAGTCCTGCCATCCAGTTCCCTGCCCATGCTACTAAATGCCCTGCGAACCCGGTGATAACGTCCTGACTCGGTAGGATCGGGCAGTAACCACGGTCCGCAATCTCCGATATATATGCTCCGCTAAGCCAAATCTGCAACCAGCGACAGATGGAAATGCCAGTTCGCGTGCGTCATGCCATAGCATTCATGTGAGTGTTCACCCTCTCCGAGAAAAACATGTGTCTGGTGTAGTATGTGTATTGGCACCCAGAACCTTAAGAAATATCGACATAGGAGCAATGACACACTGAGCGGTAGGTTGGAAACCGCCAGTGTGGGATATCGAATCGTGGTATGTATGTGTGTTCAAGGCGCAGAGTGACAGAGTTTCGTCTTGGGTGCTTCTATGCCTGGACTTCCTTCTTTTCGCTGAGGGCTCTCGGCCGGAAGACGGCGTCCTGGCCTGACATACGTCGGCCGAGGGCGCGGTCAAGTTTGGCTCCCAGCGCCAGCTTGCTCATGTCGTCTGTCTTCTCGTTGCTCATGGCGTATCGTTGTTGGACCAGGCGCTTGTCCTCGAGACGGTTGAAGCCGGCGTTCCATGATTTAATGTCCTGCGACTTGGGATCGCTGGCCGTTGACGAGGCCTCGGAAAGGTACGAGGGCGCAATTGAGGGAGTCAGAGTAGGTGTGGCGCTATAGGTGGACATGCGGGTGGAGGCACGTTTGCCGGTGGTCTGGGATTCCTTGTCGTTAGACTGTTCTTGTTGCGACATGTTGAGGGGTGGTGTATTGTGTTGTCGTTGTTATGGTTGCGATGAAAGTTTGGGAGAGAAGCGGGAGCGATGTGGGAGGAAGAGCAAGTGCAAGAAAAGTGCAGAGGGGATGAGAGAACTAGTATGATGGGCCCAAGAGTGCAGGTGCTCCGTAGGCACGCACCGGCCAGGACTAGGGCATGTCTGAAACGAACAGTGGGTACGTAGGGACGGGAAAATAGCTTACGTTGGCAAGTATGGGCCGTGAAGACTCGAGGGAGTTGGTCATGGTGCGGGCTGAAAAGTTGGCCGTCGATGGCGGTAGGGAGTGGCTTGGTGGTATGCAGTAGTAAATGGTAGTAGTGACAGTAGTGGTGACAGTAGTGGTGACACAAGTGGTTTGGGGGGACACCCGCCGTACTAATACCACAGCAAGTGAGACGCGACGGTGACGGCAAAGACCGGAGCGGATGATGGATTCGAGTGTAGACCGCTACCTGGTGAACAAAAGGCGACAACAGATGGAACGTCGACAAAGCCGGCCCTGTGCTAGCCCGGCATCGCGCCTCGCTTGTTTCAAAGGAGCCAGATGGGCAAGGGAGTGGCCCGAGTAGACAAGATCTACCGGCAGGGGGGCCATGCTAGCCAAAGGTTCCAGAGGTTACGCCGGCGGCATCAGATGCTGCTGTGCACACGATATCCATGCACGATGTACACATAGATATACTACATCCTCTCTCGGCAGCACCAGAGAGCAAACGCGAGCCCTGTCTCGGTGTGGTGGCGTTGATGCCCCAAGTATGTGGGGAGCATAGCAACCAGTGCGCACAATGACATGAAGACAGGAGTCATGCATCGAGACAATCTTTCCAAGACTGCTCTGTAATCCATGCATGCAACAATCTCTTGATCGCGGTGAAACGAACTCTATCCATGTGTGTGCATACAGACTCATGTCCAGCCAGCCCATACCACGTCTCCGTTGCTGCTCTCGAGTGCATGCCGGCCACTCGTATGTACGTACGCGGGCGTCATCACTACCCAAATGGCCATGACAGAGTACAGCCCACTTACAGCCTTTACAGCGCCTCGGCCACGTTTTCTCCTTGTGCGGGAACCCACTTTGGCCGCCGCTACCGGCCACCGGTACGCGTGTGCGAGGGCGCATCTGAGTGGTTGTGCCCCATCAACGGCCCGCATCACAAAAGGCCCTCCTGCAACCACACACCATCACCCCTTGGTTGCTCCATACGTTGCAGAACCTCCTATCTCGACGGGCTCTGGGCTGGTTAGCCCCAGTCTCAACTACTCAATCAATCCGCTAGCACCAGCCGGTTGACGCGGGGTGTTTTTTTTTCTTAGGCCATTTTCAAGAGCACCTAGACCCCCCCTTTAAAGCACTGCAGCTAGTCCCTAGCACCCAGCTATTCAGCTCGCCCATGCCCTTGGCCATCAGCACTATAGTAGCTATCGACCAACGTCATATCGTAATGAGTCGCTCTGGGTTCGTCAGGACCCTTGACATGTCATCTGTCCGCCTCCGAATGATGCCGCGGGAAGATTTGCCGTTTACTTGACACTTTGCGCTGATATCACCAACCCACCTTTCTGTGGTCTTAGCTCCTGCCCGATGCCTCTTTCTTCATCTCTTGTTATTGTTCGATCCCGTGTCTGCCAAATGAGTTAAAGATTGTCCGATCGGCTTCCCAGATGGACTGCATGCAGTCAGCTTACTCGACCAGAGAGAATCGTCGAGCGCTGATCGTCAGTATCGTGTCAAGAGTCTCGACACGATAGCGTCGTTGAACCTGTCCAAGCGCCCTTGCATGGGACAGAACGAGATGGGATGTATGCCCTGCATGCCCACGTGGTCAGCAACGTGGACGCACGGCCGTATCGGTGGGCCGAGTTGGGCCCCGGGTCAGGCAGAGAGTCACGCCAATGTCGACGCTGAAACCCAAGGGAACGGCTATCACAACCGGTGAGCATTATGCACCTCTTCAGCACCCATTCACATGTTGCGCTTAACCCGGCGCGACCATACACTCAACATCGTGTGGGGCGGGTAAACTGTCGCAAGCTTGACAACCGAGCTTGTGCCTCCATCTCCTTTGTCTCAATAATTAAATATTATTTGAACCTGCGTATGCATATATGCGTCGCGTCTTGACAACTGCCATCATGCAGTGTGATGATGACGCAACCCCTCAAACCCGCCCATATCCGTACTTGACAATGCAATATCCAAGATCAATTCATATGATCAAGACTGAGGCTGCCTCAGTCAGACACGTCTGAGAATAACGGGGCGGGCGACCAACACAGTGCAGTACTGAAACGCTTGAGGCTCACTGGGCCAAGAGGCTGAGAAAGGCAGATCGCCAGGCTATCCTTACCACAGCAAAGAAAAAACAGCTGCCGACCCTACACTAACGTAGGCATGCCTCCGACTCTTTTCCATTCACAGTATTGGTTATGGATTCCCAGGCAGAAAGTCGAGTCCTAGAAGATGTTGTTAGAATCAAACAAGAACCAACCGACTTGATGACAGGAACAACTTACATCCAGCAACATCTGTCTTCATGCTAGCCTGAGCCTCGTACTCATTCATCGCCCGAGCATTCCAACTCTCCAACGATCAAATCAATCAACACGTATTTCTCCCTAAGAAGCTCAAAAAGAAAAGTCTACGATAACGAAAAGAATCATACCTTGGATACCTCGCCATCCTCACAAGCTTGAAACATACGCCTATTAACCATAGTCCTCGGCAAATCATCCTTCTCCCACCTAATCTACATATCCTTCATGATTGTTATACCCTTCATTTCAACACTACTTCAACAAGCAAACAAGAGAGACTTCATCCAGTCTCTTGCCTAACAACACCCAAACCCTACCTGATCTCCTCCTCAATCCACGCTAAATGCAACACCGGACACAGGGTCCGCGCCTTCCAAAAACTCTACTCGACCCTAATAACCCCTCTAGTTGATTTAAACCAACTTTCTTTTTTCCTCACCAACTTGAACGACCCTGTTTGTGTTTGTGTAAAGAATATAGTTGCGGTCCAGTAATTAGTACCTCGCTTGGCTAGATCCGGCTGTGACAAGAGGCGAGTGAAACATGGCAGAGGTAAAGAATGTGGAGAAAGTGGAAGGTTTCTGCAATTGAGTTTGAAGCTGTTGGTTATAGCGGAGGCCCTACATACAGTAACTAGGTGGACAGTGGGTGTCAAGGTTTTTGTATAGACGAGAGTAGTGAGTTTGAGATAATGGATGCCTTAGGGTTTGAGCAGCGAAAGCGTAGAGTTACAAGAGGTGTAATTCAGTGTAGTTGTATGTCGCGGTATACTATACATGTGCGCGTATGAATCGCAGTAGGAGAAAAGATTTTTTTTACTTGATGAGGGAAAACTTTATGTCATAGATTTCATGCTGCGTAGATGCTAACGATTCAAGAGGCGTATTCCTCGCTATTACAGGCTGTTAAAGATTCGCACTCGCAAGTCCACTTTACTGTTCAATCAACGATATACGTACAAAAGCAAACACCATCCATTTACGCCCCATCTTACTAAGATCAGTTTCTAAATACTCTGACAGTGCTACACTACAGTAACTACTAACAACACATTTCGGAACTTACCCGCCACACACAGATCTGGCACAAACGGCACAAGTTTCAGATGCATGTATACAAACAAGCGTGGCTTGCATTCTCCCACAGAAACGCCGCATTCGATCCCCCCTGTCTGACTTCCGCGGCTCTCAACTGCAACACACGGGTAGCAGCTGGCGACGTACTAAGTTCACAGCGAACCAAACTCCCTTGAGAAACGTAACTATCCGTCTCTCATATGACCATTCTTGTAACATACCCACACAATACCGCGTAACAAATCCACTTACACCAGAACTGCTTTCCGCAATCCAATCAAAAACCGCACACCAGCGATACCAAATCTATCTAGACATTTGCTATCAAATCCGCATACACTCATCAACATGCGCCCTAAACTCATCCCCGCAGCACACAAAGTAAAAAAAGAGCTACTACTTATTTACTAGCCCACAATCTCCACAATCACATGCTTTTTTCCCTTCCCCTCCTCCCCCTGCCCCCAAAGCCCACTTTCGTCAGACCACCCTCGTCTGCCCTAAAAAAGCAAACAAAAGAGGGTCAGATCAAGAATACCCCAAGAATTATTGCCAGATCTACAGACACTCTTTCCATTATCCTCAAGTAAGAAAAAAAACGCTCCTCTCTCATAAAGACAAAGCGAACCAAAAAGAGCGCCGCTCCCCCCCCCTCCTCCCCATCCTCCCCAGAAACTTGTTGAGCCAAACGCCCCACCCAGCCTAACCGATAAAGTAGCGCCAAAAAAGCTGTCGGAAGGCGAGCACGAGGGGGGCGGAAAAAAAAGTCCCTTCAAGCGTTCACGCAGAAGGGCCCACCACAGGGCAGGCGAACGACGTTCGCTACAATCTACGGCTTGGCTGTTTTTCTTACCTTGGTGGGGTGGTGTGGGTGGGCAAAGGAGGGGGGGAGAAGGGAGCTAAGGGAGCTTACCCGTTACGGTATATTGGTTTTTTTTTTGGTTTGGTTGGTGAGGCGAGGCGAGACACCCACACCCCTGGTATCCACGCACGCCTGACACCGACGCCCTTTGTTTAGTAGCGCGCTTGGGATGGCGTGGATGTTTGGTGTGTGGGATATGTAAGTAATCAGGTGAAAATGGGTAAATAAAATAAAACAAAATAGAAAGGGGGATTAAAGGACAGAATTTGTTGGTGCACGGTAAAAAAAAAGGTGATTGATATGATTGATTCTTTGTGAACGCTGTTTGAACTTTGCGCAACACAATGTACGTAGCGCCTTCTCATGCGGCACAACGCGATGCAGCACCCGTCAACTATCATGTGCATCCGTTAACAAACCTTTTGTCTGTGTCAAAACTTTACGCATCCATGGCCGATGGGTCCACCAACTCAACAAGTACATTACAGATGCCATCCGCCCAGACGGCAAACGCCTTTTCCCTCAACACGCTGTACCAGTCGTCAGCATTGCGAATATTGCGCCACCCCTCGGGCCCGATGGATTTGATGACACAGCGGGAGAGCAGCCTGGTGTTGGTGTTGTTGCACTCATCCATGGTGGGACGGAGAACGGCTGCGGAGGCAGGGGGCGGTAATGCAGCCGACACATCATCATCTGGAGGTATTCCGGTGGATTTGCTAATTACAATGGGCCCTTGAGGGACATCCTCGGTTTGCAGTGCATTGGCAGCAGCGGCAAGTCCGCGGAGGTTGTTGTCTGGTGCCCGGAAAGACCCAATCCACGACTCAAGTTCGGGATGACTATCCATGGCAGTTTGCAGTAGCGAGACCACCTCATCTACAAAGTCGTTGTAGTCATACCAGGCCAGGTGTGATTGCGCTTCGGCGGTGATGCGTCTCTCGCTGATTTTGGTGTCTGACGTGGTGCCAGATGAAGGCCCTACAAGAAATATGTTGATATGCCTCAGGTTGGGATTGGCCCTGCCCGTCCTGGATAGCTGGTCTGCGTCAGCACTCAAATTATCGACTGGAACAATAATCAGCGGTCAACGTACCTTTGACCTTAAAGCTGTTGTTACACAGTCATGCGTCTTTTGTTCCAAATCCGCAAGACATACCTGGTCTTGTGACGAGCGCTGCTCGAGAGCGACGGATGTTGGCGATGACGGCAGAGTTGCCTGTGAATACCGGCAAGGATGACTCAGGTTAGGATCAAATGCTGGTTGCAAATGATGCTCGAGCCCGTGTTCGTCGCGATTCCCATCTTGCTGAGTAACAGCCTTCACACTGCTTTCCTTATCTTTTTGCTTAGAGCCCCCTTTCCTCGTTTCAATTGCATACTGTCGTTGTCGCTCATTCGTGACCATGCGTCTCATGAGAGGAGTGACGAGACCAATAATCTTGTTACCATCTCTTGGCCAGATGAGTCGTGGACTTGCCTCGGGCGTCTCCATCTCTCCCAGCGCACGAGCGGCTTCTATGGTATCATTTTCCTCTAGCTTTTCCATATGCTCACCAAAGAACCGCTCGCCCACCCCATTGCTCAAGAAGTCACGGACGCAGTTGAAGAGCCTCAGTTTGACCATATCGTTGTCTCCCTTGCCACGATTGCCAACGCAACTTTGTCTTTCGGGGTATGATGAGTCGAGCATGTATGCTTTTGCAGAGGCCTGAAGTTGGAGAAAGTTCTCAGGGCTGAGCCGAAGGGAGATGAACAGCTTGGAAATTGGCGGACGTGTGTGTTTACGAGCTGTTCTCTCTGAAGATCGACGGAAGAGGGCACCAGCAGAATGGATACCTGCAGCACGAGCATTGTTGGGTTGAGGCTCACTGGAGGGTGATGGATTGTCATCGACTAAATCTCCACCCATTTCACAGATGCCGTCTTCCAATCGAGGGTCTGTGGGTCCTTCGAGCCTTCTCCGTCTGATATTCATAGGTTCATCTGCTTTGTGGAAGGAATCTGCAACCGGAGAGCCAATCGGCCTTTTCCTTTTGCCCCTACCTTGCGATATAGGAGTCATCCTACCTGTATCACTTGTATCCATAATCTGGGCAGCGTGACCAGCAGCTGTAGCGGCCTCGAGCAACTCTACGAGATTATGGTTCTCTTCCAGTGTATGGTCGACAGACGTCTGTTGCGCAGTGTGTTCGGCATACAAATGTGGGCTGAGGTGATGAGCGAGCGGCGCTATAACAGCAACGGGACCAGCCAAATCATACTCTTCGTCTTCGGCTACGAATTGGGGCGGTGCAGCGTTTGTGCTGTTGGACGTGGTAATGAACTGGCCGGAGCGCATTTGGTAGTAGGGTGCGTTTGTCGTCATCGTGGTTGCTTGCCCCGACATCAGACAGATCCCGCAGTTGTACGAGTGAGCTGTCAATGCGTAATGGTAAGTGTTTGGACCAAAGATTTGAAGCGGAAATGGTTGCGAATGCGAGCTGAACTACTAGAGTACAACAACTCGGTCATGTATGGAAATCGAAGCTCTCTTGTATCCAGGCTACCATGTATTTGGCTTGACACCCATGTAGACAAATGGCTTGACCAAGGCATGGTTTGTGTGTCGGAGGAGGAGCAATGCATAGTTTGGGTCGCAGCGAAAAGTGCAGTTTGGGGTCATATTGGGGACGCAGTTGGCAGCGAGAAGCGCACTTCGGGCGCGTGGTTTGGATTCAACGCAGAAAAGTGACGGACGGACTGGGGCAGCAGACAGTTATTGCGCACCTGATGTGGGTTGCTGGCGCTTGCTGTTGTCTGTGAGAGACAAACAAGGCCAGCCAGAAAGGCCAAAGTCGCGGCGACGCGGCGAGGTGAGTTTGTGTTGTTTGCACAAATGCCGCGCGAACATGTGACGGTGGATTAGATAAGCCACAAGTGAGTGGATCCAATAGTCTGATTCTTTCCAGAAAAGATGTACTTCTATTATTCAATCGCAGGAATGAATTCTAGCGAAAACTAGAAAAGGGGTGTTTGTGCTTAATAGTTTCACAATAACTAAATCACAATCATAATCTGTGCTCTTGCTCTACAACAATCGACGAGGAGAAGCAGTCCAGAGAAGATTGAAATACTACTGTTGATTTGAATAAACCATGTCTATACATTCTACTCGCAATGTTCCCGGCATCGATATGTAGTTGGGGAAAAAATATTCGCATCAAAAACCATCTCCCTCTTTCCACTTCCTTCCTACCTCCAACGCGCGATTTCGCGGGTCCTCGCCTCGAATATAGGCGTCATGTTTCAACTGATCGACCATCGGCTTCAAGCGGTCAATCTCCCTCCTATACCCCACATCCTTGCCTGGCTCAGGTGTCTCAATTTCCTTTAGCTTTTGCATATCGCCTTCTTTTTTTGCCTCTGCGGTATACGCTGTTCTCTGATACCAATTCATGAGCTTCGCTTGATTATCGCCCAACTCAGCCACAAGAGCTTTGAAGTTGTCATATTCTTCTTCACCACCAAAACAAACGCCGTACTGGTCGCAGAAACAAACATGTTCTTTTGGACAATAAATGTTTTGACCCGTGAAAATAAATTGCCAGATGTACTCAAAGACGCGCCCACTAAAGTAGTCGGGTAATTGTGTGTTGAATACCCAGTCACGGTACCAGACGTATTGCGCCAAGGGCTTCGCTTGTATCCGTTCTCGCGAGAGGGCAAATTGGGCGCAACAAGGCTGCGCCAGCACACTAGGGATTTCGTCGAGGGGAAAAAGCTCGCTCCAGGACTTTGCAAGAAGAACCTCTTCCTGCTTGTTCTTGTCCTGTTCCGTCACACCTGGGTGCATCCAATCCGGGCAGCCTGGGACCCAAGTACACTTCATGTTCACAAAACCCTCTCTCCAAACGCGTGGCCGACTCAGACGAGTGATCATTTCGTGTGCGTCGCTACCCAGGAGCACATCATTGTGCCATGATAATTGATGCGCATGCATGAAGATGGCGACGTCAGGAAGGTTGTCGTAATTGTCAATAATCCACGTCAGGTAGATCATGACTTCGTGGCCCTTGTTCTTTGGAGGGTGCAACGGCGCAGCTGGATCGTCTGCGACATAGACGGCTCTGTCTTGCTGCGGCAGCTTTTCCAGTATCCAACCGATATCCTCTTTCTTTGTCTTTGCAATTATCAATGTCGATGTGTAATTATGCCCCGGGGGCATCGGCGAGCCTGGTTTGAACACGGGTTTTGGATTCCAATTCGTGTAGTCGGGGTCGTCCGATGGGTCCGCGCTGTGCGGTTGCGCATTGCTGCCAATATGTTCGCCCAAGCCCACATGTTGAGGCAAATTCCTCCACGTCTCGCTAGTGCGTATGTCGGAGTAAAAAAATACAGTTATGGAAATAACGACGAATACGGCAAGGAGCGGAATGACGTTTCGTCTGGTCATAGTGCGTAAGGAAGGGGATGGAGAGAGCGACTTGGAAACCGAGAAAGCCGAGATGGTATAGATGGAGACGTGGGCTGTGTGAGAGGCCTACAAGAGTCCACTGCGAGAAGGTTAAATCAGGCTTACGTCGGACTGACTGGGTGTATCCTTACTATGAAAGCTGACCACGATGTGGAGGTGTCCGCGCGGCAAGATTAATGCCAAGTTGCTGTCGTGTCCCTTTGCGAACAGACGCAGGTAACACGACTGCTAAAACGCCCTAGAGTGGGCTGAGAAGAGAGGGGAAACAGGATGCCATGGATGTGACCGCGTACTCCCCTAACGTGTCGCCGCCGTCAGGCTGGTAACCTGTCGATGCGGGCTTGTGTCGTTTTAAGTTAACCCTCAAATGACCCACTCACAAGGACCCTTGCACGGGAGCCGAATCAGTATGGCGTCCAGCGGGTCGATCCCCAAGAATACTACAACGCTTCGATTAGCTTGGAAGCGCCACAATCGCTACACTGAAGCAAATGCTAGTAGTACAAAGTGGCAAAATTCACCGTGTGAAAGCTGATTTGATGGTGGCACAGATTTTAGTTTTCTACCTGTCGAAACAGACCAGTGTGTACCCCAGGCCGCTCAAAAAATGGTCTAAACTATGACATTGTGTAATTTTACAAGCTTAGCTGATTAACTGGCGAGTTACATCGCAGGTCCAGGAACATAAGTGGAATCATTGTCAAGCATATGCACACCTACATGCAAGCAATCTAAGCTGCGACAGCACAAGCAGCTATGTGCGCGCGCTCCATCTTGGGATTGAGACATCTAATCAGAGCCTAGAGGCGATGGCTTGCAAAGATAGTTGGTAGAAAGGGCTGCGTGAACGGACATATTCTCAGACTTTGCATTCGGTGCACAGTCGAAATGAAGTGCGGTGATGAGCAAACCACGTGTGACCAAAAAAAGGAAGTCAGGTGAATAAAGTTTGGGGAGGGGCCACGCACCTTGCACTGTATGTACCTTAGAGCCCGCACGTATTACAACCGTTTGCGTCGAGCAAACTGCTCATTTACAAGCTATAATCACAGACTTTGATATCTATGCACGACTCGGCCAAACGGCTAGTCTTGGCATTCCGACATGCGTCAGACAAAGCACGTGGACGGGCGGTGGCAGCGATGCATCTACAGTCATCATCTTGCCAGTCTACAATGCGAAAGGCTGTAAATTTTCGACGGCGAAACTTTTAGGCCCAATTATGCTACTGAGTCGGGAGGGGCTGCGCTGACATGATGGCGGTTATGGTGGATGATAGTGAAAGTATTTAGACAGTGCTGATCATGCGGAAAGGTGGTGTGGACTGGCTACTGGACGTCCAGGTTGCATCGAAGGACAGGAGATAGAAGTACAATTTGGTGTCGATCAAGATGATTGATGGTCCCAAGGGCTATAGATGATGCCCCGAAAGCATTTAGCGAAGTGCTGAACCGATTTTCCAAGGAAATTACCGAGCTGACGAAGGATAATATCATGTCGAGCTGCAAGAAGGCAGACAACGGTAGAGTGCTACCTGCGCTGCCGTGAACCATAGCGATGAACTTTTGTCGACCACATGCCCTTTGTGTAAAAGCCGTATTAAACTGAACCCCAGTGAAGTAGTCATAGGATTACAGAAGTGAAGTGCTGGAAAAGGCGCCAAACCGAGGAAGCCATACGAACCCTAACTTAGTACCGCTTGGGTTCTGCCTGGGTCAGCTGGGTAGCTAGCGGTATGAGCGATCGTAATCACCCTCGTTGTACGAGCGACCTCCACCTCCACTTCCACCTCCGTACGCGTCACGGGGAGGAGCGGCATCGTAGGCACCGGCAGCTGGCGGAGGAGGCCTGTCATAGTAGTCACCGCCGCCACCACGACGGTCGTACCTGCGCTCCGAAGCATAGCGGTCAACACCCCGGGGATAGTCATCACGGCGGCCAGCTCCATAGCCACGATCATCGTACCGCGAGCTGCGAGAGCCATAGTCATCGCGTCTGCCGTATCCACCGCCGCGACGGTCGTACGAGTCGCGATCGCCGCCGTAGCGAGGACCGCCCCGGCCGCGCCCGCCAAACTCTAATATATTGTCAGCCTCATCACCAGCCATGTAAACAGGCGCACTTACCGCGCTTGGGAGGACCGTAGTATTTGCCCGGGGTTGGTGTGCGAGGGCGTGCACGGCGAGCCTTTTCGATACTCAATGTACGGCCTTGGTGAACTTCTCCTTGCAGTCCCTCCTTGGCATTATCGGCCTGCTCAGCAGTAACCATCTTGACGAACCCGAAGCCGCGAGACTCCTTGGTGTGGGGGTCGCGCATGATGTTGCACTGCTCGACGTCGCCGTACTTCTCGAAGAGACGCGTGACTTCGTCCTCGGTGAGAGTAGGGTGAATACCGGTGACGAAGAGGTTGGAGCCCGAGTTGCGGCTCTCGTCGTCATCGTTCCTGCGCTCCGGGGGCGGACCACTGCATCGACGTTAGCGAACTGTGCCATCAAGAGGAGACAAGAGCAAGGGCAGGAACTTACCGGCTATCGCGACCACCTGGAGAGGCGCTGCGAGGACGCGCTCCGTCATCGCGACGGTCAGCACGCGGAGACCGGCTGCGATCGCGTTCGTAGCCGCGAGGCTCATCTGGGATGCAGTCAGTACACAGCAAACAAGGCACAGGCAGGCAAACACACCGTCGTAGGGGCGCTGTTCGTTCTCGTATTCCATGGTGATGATGTCGTGGTGGGTCAGGAGTTTGTTGGCTGAGGAAAGGTGTTTGCTGAAGCTGGAGTTTAGGCGGTTTTTTTGGCAGGGCTGATCGACCGTAGCCGCGTCTCACTTAGTAAGCGTCGCGCTAAAATGACCGGTGCGGCACTGAAGTGGAGTAAAAGTGGAAGAGGAGGTGAAGGGGAGTCAAGGCACAAGGCGAGACTGGCTGCTATTTGTATGAGCATGAAAACGACAAAGCACCAGGCAGCTGAGTGAGGCAACCGCTAGGGGCACCGGCCATGCAGCAACTCTGCTAGCCGGCCCGTGAGGCTCGGCTCCTCATCCTCATCTGCTCCCAACGTCTTTAACCAGATAGGCCATGACCGGCAATCCGAATCGTCAACTCAAGTTCATATTCAGGCGTCTTGCATCCGACACTTCGTTGCCCTTGCCTATGGGATTCCGTGCAGCCAGCAGCCAACCAGTTGCGCCATATCAATGTACCCTATCCGAAACAACATATGGATATGCGCTGACCAGTCCCCACTGTGAAATTTACGCCACACGCCGTACGCCTGCAGTACACCTTCCAACCCACTAAGAAGGTATATTACAAATGCCAAAGATAATACAAGATGCGACGTGAGTGGCCCATGCGCAAGAAAAGTAAAAGAAAACAAAGAATACAGTATCTGCCACACTTACCTACCAACCCCTCGATCGCTTCTGCCGTTTGCGTGCCACTGCTTTCTTGATCGCCGCTACGTTTGCATCAGACGTGTCTACAGGCCTAACAGGATCTGAGTCAGCAAGGCCATCCAATTCATCGTCGTCGAGCTCGCTCAATTCCTCGCTCATGTCTCGAAGCACCTCACGGCCCGTGTATCTTTCCTCATACACGGTGGTGCCGTGCACGTCGAAAGTTTCAAGGTACCAGGGCACGCCGCCGTTACCCAGCGGGTTGAGCAGGTTCTTCTCAGATCTCGGAGGAGTCAAAGGCTCTGGGCGGCCGTTAACATGAGCGTGGTTTTCTGCGAGAGCATCGCTTTGAGACTGATTCCTTGGCACCTGCAGTGCATCTTGGCCGAGCTGTAGAGCAATCGCTGCCTCGTCGGCCGCTTCATCATGTATCCGATCTGCATCAGCAGCGTTCTCGTCAGGTGTGGGCGCCATTTGCATCTCCTCGGGCTTCTGCGCCATTGCAGCAGCCTCTTCTCCGTCGATAGCATCTTCTTGAGCCTGTGCAGTGTTTGGCTGGTCGATCTCAGTGATTTGTCGGATGTTTTCGTCGTGCGAGAGAACACTGGGTCTGCATTGAAGCTTCTGGTTGAGGAGCGTCTCGAGGTCGGGTAGTTTTTCATACGGCCTGCCAGCCAACTCGGATTCCTTTCGCATTGCATCTTCAAAGCTAGGTTGCAAGACTTTGGTGATTCGCTTGACAATTTTCTTCATCTCTTTCTGCTCAGACGTCAGACTGTTGTGAGAAACCAGGTTTAGTTGTTGTTCAGCATCATTGATGTTGGTAACAGCAGCAAACCCAAGTTCAGCGCTCAAAACCGCTGCCATATCGTCGTTGAATGACTGGACGGATGTGTAGAACTTTTCGTCAAGTTTGGTCTGAAGATGATTGAATCCGTCGTTAAAGTAGCCTCGACTATCGAGTCTGATACAAGGTTAGTAGAAGATTAACTAAGAGTGCATGGTGGGCTGCTTACGCTTGTGCTCGAGCTAAAATGGGCTGCAGTAGTGTCGGGATGGGAAAATAAATGCAATCCACAATCTGCTGCAAGATGAGAACATCCTTGAGCTTTTCAGCCTCTCGCTGTTTGACCATTTCGCAAAGCACACGAATCTGTTCCATGTCATCTTCAAGGCGCTCAGCGAATTCGATGCGTCGCTGAAGTCGAGGTCTGCCGGCTGCGCCCATGCCTGCAAAGTTACGACGGGTAATCTCCATGGATGAGAAGGCTTCCATTTGCAGCTGAAGACGCTTGAGGAGAGCAGCACCACGTCGTGCCTCCCTCTTCAATGTCCAGTATTTGCAAGCGTCCTGCACAAACTCCTTGCGCTTGCGAACATTGAATCTTATCAGCGTATTTTCGACATTGTGGTATACGGCCTGCGGAACAACAGGGGCTCCAGAGGGAAGTCTCCAGGACTTTGTACCTGATGCACGTTTGCGCTTGTTGGAGCCTGTACCATCGTCATCTGGCCCCTCAATGGAAGGCATTGCATGCGATGAGCCGATAGAAAGAGCGTAGGCTTGACTGTCTGGCCATCGGACATGACGCATTGTATGGCGGTAAAAGGCCTTTGCATCTGCAATCGCGCTCTCAACATCATATTCCCGCTTCCAGTCAGATGGAGTGTGACGGTCGCAATAGGCTTTGAGCACAGTTGCATCCTGTGCATTTGCCGATTGCGATGCCTTCATGCGTAGACACAGTCTGGCTCTGCGCGCACACGTCACGTGGAAAGCCTCAAAACATGATTTGTGTCCACACTGGATACAAGCGCCCATCTTCTGTTTGCAGATGTAGCATGACTGTACTTTGGTCAGTCTGATGTAGAGGTGAACACGGTATCGTGATCTTACCAGTTTCCAGCGTGTTTTGGGCACCTTTTCAACATCTTGTACTGGTTCTTGGAAAGTTGCGTTACCAAGTGATACCTCTGGAATCCACATGGCGCACAACAAATGTGCCCACTTCATCGTCGTCGTTTGTTTGAATGCTCCGTCTACATTTGGACAGAAAATGCAACCCTATAACAATCAGTATAAGTATAGGAGAGTGTATATTGATAAGACGTACCGGAAGCTCACTAGCAGGTGTACCACGCCCTACTAGCTGGCACCGTCTGCATAGCCACTGGCCTTCTGGAATAAAGGGCACGCCGTAACATTCTTGATGCACAGCCAGATCGCAGCCATCGCAGAATACTATAGCATTGGTGTTCTCGCAATCGCCATCATCGCAAATGGCACATTTTGTGTCCTGTTCTTCGCCTTGTCCAGCAGGCTCGCCATTGACAGCGGCCGCACTGCTAGATCGTGGGCGATGGGTCTGTGGCGGCTTGGGATTTGGTTTAGGTATGCCTTTTACACGTCAGTTAGCCCACTATGGACATAAACCGACCTCGGCCCAACTTACGCTTCTCTAACGCATGCCATTCCTTCTCAATCTGAGTAATGGTGACCTCGAAGATTGCCGGTTTAATACCTTCGACGCCTTCTTCTTTTCTCTGCACATTGAGCGCTTCCAGCCATCGTTCATCCTGTTCGTCCATGTCGTACTCTACGCGGCCTATGGCAACTGCGCCTGTAGTTCCCTCAGCCTCTGTCTGCAATGTGAGATCGAGATCTTCTTCGATTGAGCCTTCGGGAAGTCTAATCAGGCTATTCTCTGAACTTCTTGCAAAGACCTCGCTCTCCTGATAGCCAATGCTTGCCATGGTCTTGTCCACATAATTGACTTTGACTCCTTCGCTTTCCTCGTGCTCTTTGAAAGGGTCTACTTGGCGCACTGACGGCTTGGGCAAATTCAGTTTCTCGCGGGGGTTCATCGTCGGAAGCGGATTGATGCGCGGTCGAGGAGGGGAGCCCAATCCCGCGAGCATAGAGTGTCTGTCGCGCGGGGGCCGTCCGGGGCGTCGCTTTGGCGTAATAAACGCACTCGCGTCCTCTTGCTCGGCAGTCTCCACCTGTTGTGCCCGCATGCCATCGAGGACGGCGGAAAGACCCGTATCAATCGCATATTGGCCACTGGACGAGGCGTCCTGTGGGGTGCCGGAGGCACTCTCTGCAGGACTGATGCCATCAATCTGGTCTGCGCTATAGACGGGGAATTCGGCATCTATGTCGAGATCCGGGTGGAATTCATCCCAAGATCTCTCTTCACGCGGCTTGAATCCATCGTTCTGAGCCACGGCGGCGGCAACTGCAGCGGCCGAACTGGAGCGAGGTCCAGCTGACGGCCGTTCGCGTCGGGGTCGAGAGTATGAAGGTGATGGCGCCGGTATGGAAAGGTCCTGTCTCCCTGCGCGACTGCGGGCGCCCGTGTAGCTGTACCCTGGTGTTTCTGGCCCTTCGAAGTCGACGTATTGTCCACCGCCCCCTCTACCGCCTGGTATGTATTTGCGCCGCTTGTTGACAGGAGCCGAGTCGGATATGTATCGCCGGTGTGGTCGTGTACTTCTCACGCGTGGTCGTGGAGTGTCGATTGGCGCCATGTAGACAGCGTGGCGTGTTGGGAAGCCGACAGGGATGGGCTCGAGGTCGCAGAATAACGCGCCGGCGACTTGCGTATCTCACCGAGTAGCCTGACAAGACAACGTGTGCATTGAATCTGTGCAAAAGCGTGATAATGCGATGGCCCTGCTTGGTGAGATCCAGCCCGGGGATAACCGATCCGGTTAGTGTGCCAAGACGGTAGGTGGACCAGTTCGCAAGACGCAATGATCCAGGCATGCCACAAAGCACCCACGCCCGGACGGCCTACTCTGAACTACTATTCGATACTGGGCTGCCCGTCACCCCATATCCCATGAGCTCCACAAATAACCGCTACGACTACTAAGAGGCCGCCCCGCTCGGAGAATCAATACTATTCTAGTCATCATAGCGAACCACTACGGGACTATTGGGGGTTGCATGCGAACTGTTCTGTTAATACTGCGAATAATCCGGCACGAGCGTTGACCTTGTTTTTTTTCCGCGACCCTCGCCTGCAATATATCAGAAACTTTGAATTTTTTTTGATTGGTCTCCTCTCACACATTTACACGGAAGCAACCTTAATATAATACTTTGCTTCACTAACAGGGCCCATTACAGTCGGGCAAAAGAGAGGTGAAGGTCCCCGTTGACAGGCTCGTTATCTCAGAGTTGGTCACCAGGCTTGCAATGTCGTATTGGGTCAAATCACGCCTCTTCTGCATATTAAGCCATACGTCATCGCACAGCTTCCTTTTTTCCCATGTTAGCAGAGCAATCACCGATAGTACCACCCAGACTCGTATCGATTTCCATAACAATCAAGCTCTCCAGCTTCCGCATTCAGTGGCGTTCTCACAATAGTGATGTCTCCAGGCCAGTAACCTTTGACATCAGGATTAACCTCACCCGTCGCTATCAACTCGTCATAGACAGCCTTCCTTTCTCTTCGAAATTTACCGACCTCTCCTATCACGTCAAGCAATCTTCTGGGGCTAACTTCGGGTTCCCTAGGCTCAGGAACTGGGTGAGTATGATCAATAGCAAGTTTAAGCCCGCTCATGGCTGCCAAAGGCAGCGGACGAACCAGAGCATGACTGGGCTGTCCACACTCTTCGTCACCAAAGAATGAAAAGTCGTGCGACGCAGCTTCCCAAAAGGCCTCCGAATCAGCATCCTCAGTGGTCGACCTCATGGGATAAGCACGCCAACTGGTAGATATCTTCTTGGGTGCCGACTGTGGAGAAGCCATTTCCAGGACAATACGTCGGAGGGCAAACAAGCTGCGCGCATACTCCTCTTCAGCCACAGCACGCCTGCGACCAGGAGGGAGCGCATAAGTGTGTTCGGCTCGTTGTCTAGCAATCGAAGCCTCATCTGCCGCATCTTTGATGAACTGTATGATTCGATCCACTACGCACTTTTCAGCTGCGATAGGTACACTGGTGAGGACCAGAGTGTGTAGATTGGGTAGCATTCCTGGATGCAGACGAGGTTCTTGTGATTGGCGGTATTCTAGCCGAGCTTTCATGTCTTCAAACTGATTCAGGGTTTTTTCTTGAGATATCGTTTCAAAAACAGGTGCAGATGGGAATTGCATATCAGGGGTAGGCGTGGGCGGAAGCAGCAAAGGACTCCATGATGAGGACAAGTCTCCCTCGCCACTACATCTGTGGTTTTCGAAGCTTTGATGAAGAGGACTGATTGGAGATAGTGGTAAGCCCGTCTGATTTGGGTAATTTATGGACTCTTGTTGGCTCGACGACGGCTGTAGAATAATGCTGGGAGTTGGGCTTGGTGCATCTACTACCACATGACCACTGGCGACTATACTTAAAGACGCATAATTCGACAGTTCAGCCGGTGGGAAAGAGCCAGGCAGCTCGACTAGATATGAAGAATCTGCGATTTCCTGAACAGTTGTGAATTCTGAGTCAAGTTCAGACATCGACAACTCAGTAGTTTCAAGCTCATGAACTTCTGGACGCTCATAAGCACCAAGTCCTCCATAAAGTTCTACATGTGGCGATGTAGCTCTCTCGATGGGAGCATCTTCCGTCACTATTTGATAGTTGAGTCTGACATACCTCAACTTGTGACGTGCGAATTCGGACAGGATGGGCACCAAATTGGCTACACTCGGCAACGTCATGTCGTCTTCTCCAGAACCTGGATTGACAGGACAAGGATTTCTGATCGTAGCAGGCAATATGCCTGCATCCAGAACCTTAAGGCGCCCTGATCTTAGCAGAGAAGATATTCCTTCAATGGTAATGCTGTTTGCTGATAAGTAGAGATGTGATATCCCAACATCTCGTGCTTCCTCGATTGGTAGTGTGCCAACAAAACCTCCAGTGAGCCTTTTATGAAGACGTCCTACAAGGTTCTCGGACTCGAATACATCCATTTCATTAACCCCTTGCTCTTGCTCAACAGGTGCCAAACGACCCCGGTATGTATGTGGAGTGATTACTATCTCTTTGAGGCAGAGTTCAAGGAGAAGTCGCGTGCTAGTATCTGTCAAGAGGTTGTTGCTGATATCAAGACTTCTGACCCGACTTTTGATCGAGTGCGCGACTATCGAGAAATCTTCATCTTTCAGGCCAATGCCGCAGAGGTTGAGAATACGCAGGTTGAGAAGGTGCTTGAGAGCTAACAGCACCGACTTGCCTCTAGCGGCTCTAGTCTTGGACAAATCCAAAGAGACAAGATCAGGGAAATGTGGAAGAGCTTCTGTAAGCCCTGCTGATGTGGCATTCATACAGTCCGAGGCGTCAAGCAGTCTCAAACTGAACACTGCAAATTTAGCCTTCAGCCGCTGGCTTGAATACCGAAGGCTAAGAAGGCTTGCATGATCAAAAAATGGAAGACCATTGACTATTAAACATTGGAGACGAGGGAGGTATTCCAAACAGGCTCGAAGCCACTCTGAATGCGGACCAGAATATATTTCGACATGGGCAGGGGGAAGACAGAGCGTGTGCGTGAGCTCACACACAGAAGCGCGTGCATTGGGCAGAATACGCTTAAATCGCGTCAGAGCCACTGATGTGTGGGTTAGTAGATATTTCCTGCTCTATGCGTCATTCTTCTATACCAAAAACAACATCATTTTGCTCTCCAAAATGAGAGGCTGGACTTCCCCAGAGGCACGGTGTAAAAATCTTGTTCCATTTTCGAGAGACCAACGCTGCAGAGCATAGTGCTTGGGAAGGTAGGTATGGCGCAATGAGTGTCCAAGCATTGGGACAAGTAGCAGCTTCGTATGAGGGCAGATCATCCATGTTGATTGCCGATCGAGGGTCAAGATAAATGCCGTGTCACTACTCGAAGAGACGAGGGGAAGGTTTGGGACATATAAGCGCAGGATTCAGGATGGTGGCGGCGGCAGTGTTCGCATTGGCATGCAGGTTGCGCCGAGATTGTCCAACCGATGCATAACACGGCAACTTCGAAATGAAGACCGTATGCTGCCGTAGACTTGTATGCCGAGGCTATTATCGTGAGATTGTACAATGAAGTACCGCAACCCATGAAAACGGCATGCGTTGGCCCTGCGTCACAGGAGATACACTCACGTGAGCGCCCCCACATCACTCCACTTCCCAACTCTCTGCGCCAGCAAGAACAGACAACACAACACGAAAACTGCCATTCTAGAAACTAGATATCACAGAAACTAATTGGTGGTGGTAACTCGGCAATGCAACAGAAAGTATGGAACGCTGGTCGTTTTCTCATTTGGTCTCGCGAGTCCGGATGGATATGAAAAAGAGGAATAGTGGGAGGAACCACAACGCTTAAACTATAGATTGCTGCTCTGTTCATTTCCAATATATAGCATGTTTACATTTCGTCAGCTTGTATGATTTCTCCACTAAAATCTCGACGCTCATGATCCTATAGTCCTTCAAGGCTAAGTAAGGTCTTCTCATGTATTCATTCACGATAATTTTTCCAATACAACTATATCTGATACCTGACATTCAGTGGCCTAAATTCGATTCAATCCATTCTCCTCATGGGTATGCCTACATACCAAGGGGCTCTTTTTATATGTGGTCAACAACTACAAGGTAAGACTCTGGACTTAGGTAGACCCAATATCTATCAGCGGTCGCCAAAACTTCTTAGTTATCTAATTCTGGTCTGAGCAATAGACAGGCACGATGTTTTTTGGTGAAACCTCATCACGTCAGCGCGTAGCTACGTAGCATAGGCGCGGGGAAGTGGGGGCATCCTAGCGATGCGCGTCGTCACGTGCATAGTTAGCGCGTTGTCGAGTAAACATAGCCGGTATTGGTTGTGATACAGCAACCACACACCTGTTAGTAGCACATTCGAGACCAACTTTTCTTGAAAAACCGTTCCATGATGCCTGCTGCTACAAATCCTAATTCCCGCTCGCCCTCTCCTACACCTGCCCGACCCATCGCCGAGACGCCTGGACCACGCGCGCAAGGTCTAATCAATGTCTTCAACCAAGCCTCGAAAGCAACTTTAGACAAGTGCTCGGCCAAGAACTTTGCTTCATGCTTCCCCACCGCTGCGCAATATAGCCCAGAGGTTCTAGACAACCTGAGGGGCCAGATCGTGGACCAGCTCGATCGAACATGGAAAAGCAACTTTGAGGATATTATGGAGAGGAGGAATGTAGTCAAGCTACTCAACTCTTTAGACCAATGTATAGAAGATGCAAGACTACGGAAGAAACGTGCGGAAGAGAGTGCAAATGGAGGACCCGTGGAGACGCCCGTGCCGTAAGTACTACACATGCGCCGACCTGGTTCTTCTCGCAATGCTAAACCCTGCGCAGACCTCACACCCTTTCGCCTGCCGAGATCCACTTAGCCCATCTCATGCCCTTCCTTGAGAAGCAAGCGACCCCCATGAACACCAAGCTTGTCGAAACACAGCAAGCCAACACGGAACTGCTATCGATCGTTACAGCACAGCGTGCGGAAATTGAATCCCTAGTCAGAGGGTTGGAGAATGTTATAAAAGATCTAGAAGCCAGCGCGCAAACAATGGCTCAAGACAGTGTACAAGATTTGAGTAAGGAGACTAGGGATTTGGAAATGGCAATGCGGACATGACGTTAGACAGGGAACATGGTTCTTGAGAAAGTCTCGAAGACTGTTACAGCAAGCATATTTAGGGCCACTAAAATGTCTCCTCACCGAGAGCAGCCTTTCGCGAAAAGGCCTGTAGTGTGCCGTAAGACATGCGCATAAAGCGGCTATCGAGAGGCGAGTACTGGGATATCTTCGTAAACAACGAGCGCATCATCGCCCTCTGCAGGAACCCTCCAAAAGGAAAGCGCACCTGCTACCATGCGCAGCCCTCCTGCAAGCCTCATGCATTGTGCCAGTCAAAAGCGTGTGCGAAGGAGCTAGCTGTCATTTCGGGAGATTAGCGCCCGCCGCCTGTTAAACGACATGCCTGTTTACATGTATAGGACCGCTTGTCATATCGGTAGGCATAGCCATATATGGAACAGGGGCGGTTATGAGAGGCCACCGAAAGGGAGTAGAGTGAGCTGTATACTTGGAAACAATGAAGAAATACGTATGTAGTTATATTCATCTTAGTTACATATCGCAACTATCTATAAGAGAATATTCGGATTTCAAAATACCGCTTCTTTGGGAGATTTATCTGATACTTGATCATATCTGCTCCAAATCAAACCCCTAAACTCAATGCCTTTGTTGGTTTTGCATGTCAAGTTAAGATTACATATTCTACCAAACCTCCTCAAGTCATGATATTTCGAAGCGTGTAGAAACCATATCATTATTGTTACGGATCCTATGTATCTTGCCATTACCCAGAGATACTATCGATGTACAAAGCTAGTACTGTATGTTTTTGCAGATTACTCAGAGTAAGAAAAGGAAACTAGACTTCACTCTAGAACCGCAAGAAGATAGATCTCCCGTCTTCATTCACCATCACAAGTTCCAAAATATACAAATCATCTCTCTATTTTCTAAAGAAACGCTTCACACCTCTATCAATCTCCCTACTTTAAATAACACGCTAACAGCCCCTTCAAACTCAATTCCTTGCCACTCTCCAGTAACTTGTTCAGCGCCGCAGAACCAAGATACACAGGGCACTTTATACTCTGCGCCTCCTCAACCGCCAACTTCAAGCACTCCACATAACCTCCTAGTACGATTCCATTCCCATCATCCTTACCCTCTAGAATATCAATCATCTTCTGGCCCGCTTCTTTGAACATTGTGCTACCACCCGCGGCATCACATACGAGCGTGTAAAACTGCGGTAGCGGGATACCGACGTGTTTGGCGAGGGAAATAGCTTCGGCTGCGGCAACGAGATGTACGCCTGTAAGAAGATTCACTGCGTGTTCCAGTTTTTGGGATTTCTCTGTGGGAGAAAGAGTGGATTGAATGGAAGTGACGGGATCCGAAGTCCAAAGACGGACGAGACCCGCGTCGTCGTTTGTACCCCAGCCGCGGTCGAGGGCAGAGAAGTAGACTTGTTCTGCGACGGAGCAGAGGGTTGTAGAGAACGCTACGGCGCGTGCTGAGGAGGTGATGATGCCCTTTTTTTGAATTCACGTTAGCAACCTTTCAGGCAAAACAAAAAAAAAAGAGAGTAAAAAGGGAGTGAGAAAGTAGAAAGACATACCGTATCCTTCAAAATAATCGTCACAGCACTCGCCCCCGGAAAATAATCCTCCTTCAGCGTCCTCTGACTCCTATTCTCAAACATCCAACTCCACGCCTTCGACCCATTCTTCCCGACAACCTCATCATACAAATCCTGCCCATTAATGCCCATCCGCGCAGCAAACCCATACGCCTCGTTGAGCGACAGGATCTGAATCGCAGCAAGCACTTGATGCACCATCTTCATATTACTTCCCGCACCAACCCCTCCATTCACAATGAAGAGTTTGGACGGCGCACTCATTTCCTCGAGCAAAAACTGGCCCTTTTCAAACGACGCGGCAGACGCACCCGCCATAATCGAAAGGGTGCCATCCGCCGCTCTAATCGCTCCCCCAGACACCGGTGCATCAATAAACGCGATATCCGACCGCCCAATCTCCACCAACTGCTTCTCGACCGCCTGCGCGTACGCACTTGGGACTGTGGAGCACAACAGCAGAGTTGCGCCTTGGGGAAGCGCATTCACGATGCCGTCCGCGTCGAAGAGCGCGGGTTGAGCTTGCGCGGCAGAGGCGACCATGACGATGTAGAAGGGCTTGTCTTTTGCGGAGGAGGAGAGCGAGCTTGAGGGTGTGCCGCCGGCTTTTGCGAATTTCTCGAGTGAGGGCGGGTAGACGTCGAAGCCAGTGACGGGATAACCTTGCTTGACGAGGTGCGTGGCCATGCCCATGCCCATGGCTCCTAGGCCACAGAAGCCAATTTGTGGTTTGGATGACATTGTTGGTTGTTGTTGTTTTTTTTGGGGGGGAGGGCGGATGGTGTGGTTTGGGGAATCAATGGAAGGGGGTTTGTCTGGTGGTAGTGTTTGAAACTCCTTTTTTTTGTTGGTAGAACTGTACTATTGTGAATAGAAAGAAAAAGAGGAGCAGGAAGGGAACAGACGGAGTCTAGGTAAATACAGGACAGGGTGTATGTACAGTAGGATTTTACATGAAAGGTAGTTTGAGGAGTTACTCAATTCAGTAATGCCGCTGAGCTGCTAACCCCCACTTCGGGTTGATGTCAATATATACCGAGCTGCCTCCACCCCCACCTCGAGGCAACGTCGTGTGCAATCGATAATACCTAAGGCACCCCGCATGTAATTATAGACATGTCACGTGAGGTGAAGTAGGGTGGTACAGGTCAAGTTAGGCTGGGTTGTTAGTGTATATACTCCATCAATCCATTCTTTAGATAAATCCCAAACCACAGTGCCTCTACCAACCTTTACTATTCCGTACCGATCACCGATCCAAACACTTCCCAAGTCCCAATCCGTGGCCATGAAAAACCACTAGTCTCACCACATTTCCCCCCAATTTAGCCTATTCTCTCCTCCCATTCTTCCTATGGTCCCATCGTCAATCTTGTGATATTCAGATTCTTCCGCCCTCCCCCTTCTCCTTCCCAACAAAAAAAAACCTAGCAGTAACTGCGTCTAATCAAATACGAAATATAATAATAGAAAAAGACTCAAGCCACTTCGGCGCATTCGTGTCCGCATCAGTGAATGCGACGAGTGGTAAAAAAAAAGTAGTGAGCGGGGGTTGTAAAATTCGGCAAATAAGCCGACGAAGCAGAGACTAGAAAAGGGAAAATTGAAAAAAATGGGGGGAAAGAGCCAAGAAAAAGGAAAAGAAACAAACAGGTTTTATTACGTGGAAATCATTGATTTACCGGATACCAAGAGTTTTTGTTGGTCGGAGTGACCGTTCTCTTGGCAGCAGCTCATTGATGACTTGGATTCTCCCTTCCCTTGATAATGAGTAAGATTGGGACACTATTGAAATGTATACCATATTGCAGCGAAACACAAAAACTTCATCATAAAAGCATATGAAAATTAACTTTATTACAATATTCGCTCTGCACTACTCTGTAAACGTTCCGCATTACTGAAATAGTAAAAGAGAAGTCATTCTATCTGCATCCATAGAGAGAACGCCCAAGTTTACGTGAGAGCAAACTATTCAATAACAAAATTCCCTTGCGTAGCTCGAGCGATATGAGATTGGAAAGGTGGAGCCATATTCACAGTGTCATTGTCCATTCCATCAGGGGTATACATCGTCAGTCCTTGTAAAGACGGACTATTAGTTGATGAAAAGTGGAACACTGCCCAGGCCGTCAGTAAGGCATTTAAGCAGCCACCATTCTCTCCTCTTCTCGGCCGCGGTGGTGCTCGCTAGCAATCGTGGACGTGTTTTCATCGTCAAGCTCGTCACGGTCCTCGTAGCCGTTACCTTGGTGCTCAGAGGCAGGGATCCATAGACCAGACTCGCGATCAAGTGCTTGGTCCTGTCCAGAGAGGTCAACGCCCTCACCGTGGCCACGGCTCTGGTTGCGGCGGCGCTGGGAAAGGGTCCGAGATCGCTGAGAGAGCTTGGCAGAGACAGAAGCGTTCTGGGAGACCCAGTTGGTAAGAGCATCCTCACAGTCTTGAATAATTCTATTTTTTGTTAGTATGTTGCCGAATACAGAGTAATAATCATGACGTACGCCTTGCTAGCCTCGTAGCCATCGTAGGCCTGGCGGGTCTCGCCAGGAGTTACTGGGGTGTCGTCGACCAACTCAAGAAGGTGCTTGCCGTAGCCAGCAATAATTGCAAGCTTCTCGCAATGTTCCCGCATGGCATCGAATTGATACGTAAAAGCTGCCTTGAGTTTCTCACGGGTGATGTTGGAAAGCTGGGCTTCGGCGACCAGGGATTCGGCCTCGGCGCGGACAAGCTCTTGTTCGAGGACAACAATCTTGGGAGAGTTGGGCTCTTTGTACTTCAGCTGAGCAATCTGGTCGGTAATCTTCTGCTTGCCTGTGCAACTGTAAGCTTTGTTCAATAACCAGGAATTGTATATAACTTACGGTCACGGCTGGGTTGGACAGAGGCCTCAATGTTGCGAATGCTCTTGATGGTGACACGGTACTGGTCGTAGCGGTCTACATACTGGTCTTCGAGCTCACCGATTTCGTAGATGAGGACACCGAGCTTGTCAGTGACATCAGAAACATCGTCGTCGCAAGCCTCGCCCCAGATGGAGAGTTGTTGCTGGAAATGGGTAAGTATAGTGCCAAGTCGCAAACAGTGTTGGACAGAATTACTGCAACTTCCATGCGCTCCCTCGAAACCAGCTCCATACTGCGCATAACGTTCTTCTCCATCTTGACGAGTTGTGAGAGCTTCTTGGCAAGATCGGGGCCGAAGGCGCCGGCGGACTTGTGCCGGAAGGTGTGGCCTGAATTCGATGATGGTGGTTAGCTGCAGTTCCACATCATAAAACATATAAGAATGGAGAATAGGTAATCCGGTAGTCCATGACGCTGAAGCGTGGTGACACTGCTGAGCGGAGCGCAGCGCTTTTGCGCATGTTGCGCTAAAGATAGTGAAGAAGACGACGAACTCGAAAAAAGATTCTCTAAAAACGTACCAATATTGGCCTTGCCAAAGAAGCGCCCACTCTTGGTCGAGGACGCGGGAGGCGGAGGGTTCTGGATCTGCGATGCCGTGGGCGCGCGGGACTGGCGCATGCTGTATGTTCGGTGCATCTTGTCTTGCGAGTGTCGTTTGTGGCGTTTGCAGCGGGTTCAAGCACAGTGGGTTGCAATGTGATGTTGTTGTTGTTGTTATTGTTGTTGGAGTGGAGTGCAGTGCGCAAATGGGTCGTGGTTAGGCCGCGTTTTTGTTCGACCAGTATGAATGACGTAGCTGTGGCTGCCGGCCCACTCGGAGGGGTGATCGTACATACTCTAGTCCTCGGGCTCGTCCGCCATCCTCGCTCGCATCATTGCACATCCTCCACACTTCCACATTGGCATTCAACCCCCTGGTTAGCATTAGACATCCTCCTGCATAGCCGAGCTGCTGCTCCTTGCCTGCATCTTCCCTCTGTTATCCTGAGCATCTCGAGCTGTCTGCGCATATACAGGAATCGTCGCATATAGTCAGGTAGTTTTTGCCCTGCTTCTGCGTGCTAGCATAGGCTGTGCCGGATGTCAATGGCGCCAGTGGTCATAGTCTTGCTTGCCGACATATATGACGTTATTGTGTGCCTCTGACCGGCATTGCGTAGGCGCCACCATTTCACGCTACCAACAAACAACCTGCCTCTAGCACTACCAAATGTAACTTAATATGTCTAGTCAGGGGCTGCACGCCAATCACAAACACATACAAATTCGTGAAGCAGTCCAAGTTGAATCATTTGTCACTACACAGATATAGTTTCATGCTACAGCCAAGATGCAATGTATGTAAATAACTTGGAATAGGGTATCAGATTGTCTAAAAATGACCTTGCATTGCTCCGTCGTGTAACTGATTCGCAAAGACACTAAGAATGCTACCAGCCTCACCCAAACCATTGGTCGGGCGCAAGGCCCAAAAGATCAGCTCGCCCTCTCGTGGCGACCGACGATGATGTATGGCCAATGACGCAAGTCCTACTGCAGCTGCTGTAACAACACCAAACACGCTACTGAGAAACAATGGAGATGATAGCTCTGACCGGACACGTTTCGAAACTACCATTGGTTCTGACGTGACAATGGCACATCTTTGCGACAATGTAGCAATGCCGGGGAGGCTTCCCAAAATCTCCTTTGTGCAGGCCATGGCACTTGCCCCGAAACTTACTAGTCTTGTCGTCCATGGCAGTGTTGTGCTGTTTGCAATGTTAGATTTGCCGGTTGAGATAGCCCAGATGTCAACAGGGCTGACCTCTTCCTCGTGAAAGAGATCTTTATGTAGTCTGTGAACGTATGCTCCTATACGCGGGTATTTTGCCCGGATCGTCTCCCTGAGCCAAGCCTGGGGTACCGGGGGGTAGATAAGAAGCGACAGGTACCCGAAGGCCAAGCAGTCCAAACTCGAGGGCTGATCTCCCCGGAACAAGTACTTGTTCTTGCCCAACAGATCTGACAACGGGTCCAGCAGTTCGGCCGAAAGAGCGTCAAGTCTGAAGCGGGCAGCATACACCTGGCCACCCAAGAGGCCGCCCAGACCCCTGCCCCGTCCTATGTTTAGAGACCTGGGCTGACTCTCAGTAGGTATACCAGCTGCCCGTTTGGCCGCCTCGTATTCTGAGGATGCAGTCCCCCGGCCAGGCGCAAACTCTTCCCCGGTCGAAGTATCCACGTCCAGGCTACTCAGTCCCATGTGTGCCGTCCTCATCCGGGCCAGGTCTCGCCGTCTGGGCGGAACCGTGTAGTTTGCGTACCATGGTAGAATGGCTGTGTATGCGGACGCGGTAGTCTTGTTGTAATTCTCGGCGGAAACGTAGAGGGAGAGATCGACGAGCGGTGTTGCTGTAGCCTGGAGAAAGGTGCCGAATCTGGGTCGCGTGAGATGCTTTCTTAGTATCAGTGCGTAGGTTGCTTACGCAGTCCGGTCAGTCCGCTGGGCGCTTGAGAGGCCAGCATCTATGTCGTTGGTGACTGTGGGGTAGTTGCGAAGATAGGCAACAATGTCCTCGAACCCGGATGCCGTTGCAACGCCGTCGTCAAAGAGAATCGGTAGTGTTTCTTAAATGTGTGAGTCAACGGGTAACTTGCCATCGGGGACCAGTGCCTATACCTGCTGTTCCGACTGTTGGATTATGGCTTGCGACCAAGGACCATTCCCCCTCTAGAATGACGCGGTGACAGTATGCTATGGTGGCTATGCATTCGGCCTCTATCGAAGCGAGGCCGAATGCGGGACCCCATACGTGGAGTTCTAGCACCATTGCTTGTGCGGTGTTGCGGTGGATGTCTTGTGCTCATCAACGTCTTAGCGGTCCTCGCAACCAACTTTTGCGCATGCCGATCGGAACTAGGGTCGGAACGCTTGCACGTGAACACGCATCATTGTCTAATGCCATAGGGCTGTTGGACTTGTAGGCTAACCGTTCTATATATATACATACTACACTGCCATTCTTGAAACACGTCGAGATCATGGCACCGCTCCGAAGATATCTACGAATCACCAAGCACTCGGTCGTCGAAGTGCGCATCTATCTAGATCGGCCAGCGGATGCAGACGCATGGCTGCTGAAACGCGACGATCCAGCGCTGCCACGCGTCATCCAAGCAGTGCAACCGCTGGTGTTGCCTAAACTCCGAGAGGAAAACGAAAGAGGCAAGGGACGAGGCGGTGCTAAAGCAAAGAAGAAGGGAGTTAAGGATGTGGTGATTCAAGGTAAGCTGCATGGCCGGGAGTGCCGACAATGCAGATGAGAAGGTTAATAGCGGCCTGTACCAATCACTGGCTAACTTTCTATCAGATGACTTTGAAGTCTCAATCTTCTTGACGGAGCTCTCATCCCGGCACTCCGTTCTCACGAAGCAAAAGATCTTCAAGGACAAGGCCCGCATTCAGAGCAACTCGGGCAAACTCACGGGATGGCTAACATCCGGGACCAGTGATCAGCCGGTTGTAATCAATGAAGATGCAGCAGAACCAATCGCAATAAGGCAAGAGGACGACAGCGGTACAGTTAACCTTTTTGATGTCCCCGAGGCCAAGACAGCGAAAAAACAACACAGGTATGCATGAGGGGAACAAACTCTGCGATGGTGCCCAAAAGTGCTTACGCCGTGCAGTGAGGCTAGCGATAACGAGACATCAGACCTGTTTGTATCCGAACAAGGCAGTATTACGGGAAATACGGCGCAGGGCCAGGATGAGGGTCGACGAGGAGATGAGACCAAGAAACTAGGCCTCTGGACATCCTACGATGGATTTAGCATCTATGGTCGTATTCTGTGTCTGATGGTCAAGCGGCGTGGCGCCAGAAATGTGGCGTCAGCAAGCGGTGCAGCATTTGGCAGCCAGGCCATGCTCGAGAACTGGGTCTCGACGCAAGCTATAGCTGGACAGCAAGATGAAGACGATGACGCCTTATAGATGGTGTAATGGAAAGCCGACGCACGACTAGATTAGTGCACACCTGCTGATGTGCGTGTGGGTGAGATACGAGAAATTTTGCCGAAGAAACGCAGTCTAGCACACACACCGACGAATCGTGATGACAGTGGCTCCATGTCACCTCCCACTCCACGTGGGCTTACCAATGCATTGGACGATCGCACGGACCACCTGACGATCAGTGCGTATCAGAGGCTGCGCCAGGCAACGAACCGTTTTCCCAGACTGGACAAATACTTATGCGCCACAGCTATTGCGCGACCTGGGCCAGCATCGCATGCCCGTGCACCTGTGCAGCCCTGCATGTCGATGAGCGAGGATGGGTGGCTGATGATCAAGTTTGATTGGGGATACTGTACTTGAGACGCGGCACTGCGCAATAGAAACGCAGCGGTTGAGATAGAAGGGCACATTCTATATGAGATGTATGTATGCGTTGTAATGGCGGTCGATGGGCTGGCTGCACTGCACTAGAGGTGATTACAGAATGCTCTAGCATGTCACCACAAAAGCCCCAAATGTCACCGTGACTCGTGACTGGTGTTCAAGCCTCAAGAAGAACTATGGTCTTGGCATGGGCCAGCCCGTTGCTGGGCCTGGAATCAGCCCTTGGGTTGTCCTGGCTTCAGCCTGCTACGTAAGTGTGTACGTCTACACAGTCTGGAGTATTTTCGTCTAGTGTTAACAAAGCAGACGTGTCATTGGCGCTTCGGCCTCGCCGGATCTAGGCTTGCTGGTAGTCGAGCCTTTGTTTCACGACGCGAAGAGCAGCGCAAGCCACCGGCCGTGGGGTGGCGGGGCGGAGAGGCTTGACGCGTACCTGCAGCACGAGGGGCTGACCATCCAGAACCGGCCATGCAATCACGGCAGTGTGTGGCTGGTGATGGCCGGCAGTCAGTAATTAGCAGCAGCTTGGATGGATCGAATTCAAAAAGGCCGCAGCTAAGGACGAAGGTGGACAGCGGAGAGGAACGCGTGGCCGAGGGATAGAGTTCAGAGCCAGTCTGGCAGTCCTTTTTGGCCCGCGGCGCATGTCGATCGCGGAGAAGGACAATGGGAATAGGCGAATGATAGGCGTGTGGCTTATTGGCAGCCAGGTGACTGCAGTGAGAAAATGGGCATAGGTCGGAGGAAAAGCGATACCAAGACGTCAGGCGCGTATGCGTATATGGTTGTTGGTGTATTAGGGAAGTCGATACTATACGCAGCCAATAGTCCCTAGGGCATCGTCATGGCTCGGCGCCTCTTCGCCGCTCTGTCCTCTCCGCGTTGCCCGAGTCCTCGGGACGGTGACGGTGGATGAGACAGTTACAAATGTAAACGTCTTTTTTGCTCGAACCATGGTCTTACTACGGACGCAACGTTGCTGCAGGCACTTGTAACAGCGAGGCCGAATTGCGCTCCACCGCGCTGAAACGGCACGATTGTGTTGGTACTGGGCGTGTAAGCCAACTGCCGAAGGCGTCATGGCTGCTGCTTTGTTTTTTCCCCTCTTTCTTGCTATCGCGCTCTTGGTTTTTTGCCTGGGGCGATGGGCTCGGACCTCGATAGCTGCCCCTGTAGATCTACTCGCTTGGTGCCCACGCCCACGCCCAGAATGGCCTCGGGCATTGCACAAGGCCCCATTGCTTAGTCTCAGTCTCAAACCCGTCCAGGGTACGGACGGCTATTGGGAAGGGGAGATGGTGACAAGGCGAACGGTTCACATCACATGGCCGTGGCTGTGATTTGGCAAGGCCAGCATTCTTGCTTAGCAGGCAAGCCACACGCGCGGCACACATATATTTACGGAGACTGAGGCATAAAGCTGTAATATTAGCACAACAACTATGTCCATCAAAAACATGGTCCTGCGTACGGTCACACAGGCGGCAACCCTGCCGGCCCACGTGGAGAGGACGCGCCAGGCAGGAAAAAGACGAGCACGACAGCTCCAGTCGTCCTCCTTTGCTCGTCTCCGTGGCAGCTGAACGGCTACATGGGGACTGAGTGGCTGCAGCTCGCCTTGCACACTGCTTCCGGCTCAGCCGAACCGCCATTGGACAGAGGGCAGGTGCAGCACGATACGAGTAGTGCGGATCCGGCCAGGTTGCAGGACAAAAATAAGCCTGACTACCTGCGTGTGCCTTGCCGACAGCCTACCCGACGACGCTCGAAAGCAGCCATGTACAGACCCTACATACCTACTAGTAAGTAGGTGCTCGTACAGCGTATACCACATGCAGACATGCACCCTCGCGCGCTATCGCACAATGACAAACATGATTACCCCGGCATGTCGGCCAGCAGTGGCACGGCTGATTGAGCGGGCCAGGGTCAGAAGCAGAAGCAGGACCAGGAGCAAGAGTGTCATCGTGCCAGGCTTTCATTGACCGCCAGCAGTGTGAGGCCCGCAGTGGAGCGGAAAATTCTAGTGGGAGGGGACTTTTGCGAGAAATTGGATCGAAGCTTGGAAGAAGCACGGGAGAAGGTGGCCATGGGCGCTAGGAGGCCGTGTGGTTGCGCGTTGCGCTGCAAGTCAGAGGGGACCGTGTGTGGGCAGACGAGATGGGCGACGGGCGACGTCGCAAATTGAACGGCCAAGGCTGGCAGAAGCTGTGTCAGACTGGCAGCGTTCTGACACGCCATCTTGTCCAAGGTTTAGCAAACCGCACCCTTTGAGCGAGCGCTGCATATACACCGAACGGCGGCCTCGGAAGGCCGTCGTGGGTCGTCGTGGGCAGGGCGCGGTGGGAAAAGGAGAAGGGCGTTTCATTGCCTGCCCACGGTGGCCAAGGCCGTTGGCACTAGCCCCGTCGCAGTCGCAGCGTGTGATGTCAGACACAAACTGGCCAGTTGCAATTCACCGCCCGCCGTGGCCGCAGTTCGCTGTCCGCTGTGTGCGCTGCTGGTCGGTAATGCTGGTAGGCCGCTGCTTGCTGCCCGCTGCTCGCCGGTCGGGCGTGCGAGTGGGAGTAGGACGGGGGGGTGCAGCCTTGAGCGTGGCCCCATTGATGATGCGCTGTCCGAGCGTGAGGGCAGCGTGAGGGCAGCGCGAAGGCAGCGCGGCGACACTGCTGCGACGGGATTGGGCCACTGCCAAATTCACACAGTCACAAGGCTGATGAAACGGCCAGCGGTAACGCAAAGGTTCGTGTTTGCTCGCACCCCTGCTCATTAATGGACCGGGATGGACAATGTTTCGGCCTGGTTTAGCTCATGCACACGCCAGGAGCCACCCCTTTCCTGCTCATCAGCCCAACGCCTCTTTCACCGCTTGGCCCGTGCCCGCCATCATTACACACTCTGCCAAAGCACAGAGCTGACCGACATTTTAGGCCTCTGCAATCTGAGCACAAGCATAAATACTTTGCGCCCCCACTGTCACGACGCTCGTTTCATCATCCAGAGCCGAATACAGCACACACAACAAGAGTTTTATATATCTCTCTCTCTGCACACCACCATCAATCACCACACGGCTACCACCACACTACCCCACTGCCACTCCACGACTAGTCCCTTGGTTGCTCGCCATCCATCCAATCATCTCGCCAGCCACTCCAGCGACTCTACCAAACACTGATCCATCCACACCAACCCAACAAATACAATGGCCGCTACCCTCTGCAACGACATCATGACTCCCCAGAACCTTCCTCCATGCCCCGGCCCACCACCAACCGGCCCTCTGCCAGCCATCCCCACCAAGAAGAACTGAGCATCGTCAATCACCCGCTCCCGTCTTCTGTCCTGGACTAGTCTGCTTGCTTTAGTGCGACAACACGCACCGCACCATGGCGTGCATCCTCGACTGCCAACATGCTCTAATACTACCACTTGGCTCCGATTCAACCCGCACACGGCTGCTTGGCATGCTACACACACGCCAGGCACCAGCTAGTACGACGCCACCTTATCGACGCACTTGGTGCCTTGGATTTTGGAGACAACATCCCTTGTCACTCACCTGACTACCTGACGAGATATCCGGTTAAACGCATTCTTACGCATCCTCGGATAGCAATGTCGACACTGCTCTTGGTAACAAGACCGTCTTGGGCCTCTTGCCTCGACTTGTTTACGCTCCTGCATCCAACACACTCCGCTGGCTCGAGTGGATGGAAATGAATATTCTCGATAGACGCCTGTTTTTTTACCATCACTACTAGACTTATTTGGCACACGCACCACAATCGTTGTAATACTGAGCGACTTGATTTTTGCATGCATTACTTGGCGCTTGGGACATTTTTGGCTGTGTGCTCAATGCATCACTCGCTTCTGGAGTTTTTAGCAATTATAGACGGCACCACAGTAGCCTGGCGGAATACCCACAAATACTTGATTTGTAGCATTAATAACCTGATCTAAGATCACCTTCTTATTACTCATATCACCTCTGCTATTGCGCCTCAGTGTGAAACTTGCATGATGCTGACGATGATCATTATTATCATTTCATCCAACATGAGCAAGCCCGTCAGCCGGTCGAAGGGGCCGGTGCTGGAGAGAGCCGCGGGCTCAAGGCTAGTTGCCGTGCACACCACCAACTTTTTTTGGCTATCCGCTATCCGCCAAGGGCGTGGGGCTAGAGATGGGAAGTCTCAGGTCTACTGTACCTATGGGTACAAGCGCTGCAGCGAGTGGAGCGGCTCGTCGACGGTTAGGCACACACACACACATGGGACAAAGCCATAGACGCATCCAACGTACACGTACTCGTACACCACCACCACATGACAAGCGCGTGGTGGCCCGTTTGGTGACGTCTACCTTACAAGTGCAAGAGGCAGCCAATACGGGGGGGCTTGTCTGGTCAGGCCAACGCTGGCCCTTTGCATGTTCCTGACCCGCCCCTACCGAAAGCTCCCGCGTGACCGGTGTATGCCTTGGAAGAATTCATATCCCAGCATGTGCAGTTGCAGTGCAGCAGCAGCAAACCCACGATGGTCAGCGCACCTTGTCTGTCGACGACCGCCGTGTTCGAGTTGCAAGACCAATGAGCATACCCGGACGTGAGTGCAGGGCCCTCGTCAGCTATAGTATACGCCCCGATGACTCTATTCTTACTAACGACGCATCATGGCCCCGCTAAGTCAAAGACCGTTGTTACTCAAACAACGTACGGCAGGTTACGAGCGTTGCACCATCTCACCGCTCCTGATTTACTTACTCCACCTGCTTGCACGCCGATACATCCAAGTCGGACCAAGTGCCGAGTGGTGCGGTAGCTGCCCTTTGTCTGCCTGTCTCGCTCTCTAGCCTTCTCTCCCATCGTCTTCGTCATGATACTGTGTAATTACCCGTGGCGCATCCCGCGGTTGCAGATACCCACGTGAATGGCTAAAGCAGCGGCGGCAGCGCTACTACGCTTACTTACTACTCTACCTACTACATGCTCTGCTTGCTCATTCTACTTACTGCCCGTCTGCCCGTCTGCCCATCCTTGTCCGACTATGGGGCCCGTTCGTTCAGCCACGTTGTCTTAGCACGGCGGAGAAAGGCACCCTGACTGCGTTTGATACTTGGGAGTGAGCACACCACCAAACCACACCCGCAACCCGGGTATCCTGGACAATGGGGAGACGAACGAGTGAGCGAGGGCGAGGACAGACGCCACAGTTGGCTTGGTGGTGGTCGGGCAATCATAGGGAGCGTGCGGCTGGGCTTGACAATCCTTCCTCGTCTCAATCAGGTTTTTCCGAGTGGTGTTTTGTGCTCGTCTATGCGCCATACCACTCTCGGCCCGCATTATTTGATTGTTGGAGCAGCAAAGTCGGAGGGCGCCTGCTAAGCGATTGGCTGAGGCGGGGCGGGTGCAGGTGCAGGACGATGTTGTAAGCCTGCATGTCCTCGGTGCGCCCTCATGGTTCCAAATCTAGGAACAAGATGCGCAATGGCAGACGTCAATCCATCCTTGAAGCAGCCAGACGAGGCGTTTGGGTTACACCATCGTCTGACGCATCTACCCACTCCCCTCGCGTGTGCTTGTGTGTCAGTGTGCTGCTCCAGGCACACAATCACATACGCATGTGCATGCATCCAGCCGAATCCTCTACTCTATCCGACATGGCTGCATACTTACACACACGCACACATGGCTTTTTTGCTTTTCCGCATCCCTGGCAGATCAATCTGACTCATATCCGTATTTCCACATCGCACCTCTTTGCATGCAGATCGTGGATCCCCTGCTCGACATGCCTTAGTGTGAGTCCTGCTCATGATGCCTTTACGCCGTCCCCACACGCGCTAACTCGACTCTTCGCACCGACAGTCTGCCCAGACAAGAACCAAATCTTGCTCGACGCACCCGTCCTTCGGTCATTTGCTCATAACCGCCCCTCTTCTGACTCATTGACACGCCGATTACCAGCGGTGTACCCCAGCCTGCCACCGTCTCAACACCGACGCCGTTACGATTTGGCCGTCGTCTAGTCGACCAGAACCATATTACCGGGTCTGGTCACACTACTGGACAGACGGTTTTTACAGAAAATTGCTGAGCGGTCATTGTTTGCAACGCTACCATTGGCCAATGCAAAGGGAAGATCCGCCTTCAACTTTGCCCTACTCTCTCTCTCACCGCTTCCTTCATAAGCGAGAACCTGTCATCACACACGCTGCGTATCGCCATCTATTTTTGCTCATGTGACTGGCTGGCGTGATGCGCAACCTTCAAACCACAACGCATGGGTAGCAACCCAAGCAGCACTCGTCATACTCTGCTCAGTCGCCGACGCTCTCGGCAAAGACTTAAAGTTTTTCTCGTTTGTTGACGACCTTCACTGGTGCGGACATTGCCATTCTGCCTATTTACCATGCTGCAAATTAATCCCACCGCCGTTCACAGTCGGCATTGACGTCGACAGCAATCACACATGTAACCCACTAAAGGCACAAAGTTTTCCTACCTTTGTGCTTCAGCACACGCAAATGCAACAAGCCGCGCGATCTAAGTGCAACATGAAGCATCCGATCCTTTTTGCACATCGCTTGCGCCATCTGTTTCGCAGGCACCCAGGCATTCGTGAATCAATATCTCCCACACAATGCGCGCCGGTGTGGGACCCTGTCGATCAAACCGCAGCCTCCTGAACCTGCCGTTCATGCCCCTCGTCCGATGCGGTAACGCGGCCACCCATCTCTGGCGGTCCTGACCGTGACCTCACCCTTTTTCCGCCACTGCCGCTCTGTGCTTTTTTTTCCAACTCGCTCGCTGAACCCTGAAACACGGCCGCCGTGCTGACAATAGCAATCATCATCCCGCGCTTGCTTGCTGGCCGCCCTGCACTACCCATGATTCGCGTTCTCCCTTTTGCCACTCAGCCTCATCTTGTTCACCCACCTAAACTCCGTTTCCTTCGGATATTAAGTACGTTCCTGGGCTAAGCGACCGCATACCCATATCCCAAAACGGGACATAATCGCCCATCGTAGGATTCATGCCTCGGTTGTTGAATCCATTCTTGATTAGCCGCCCCCCCCCTCCCAAAAAGATAGTCCCAACACAGCGAGGCTTGCACGACTCCATCGTATCACACCATCCGCAGGCGAACCGGGGCTTGCAAGTACTCTAATCGTGGCTGCCACACTCTAGGTTCCACTGGTGGATGCAGGCACATGTGCTGTACATACACTATGTACTTACTACATACATGTCCATGTCCATGTATCCGACATTTGTCCTGACAAGGGGTGGTATAGGGGGCCAAGTTCGCATATGAACATGAATGCAGCGTGGGATCTTCCTTACTCTAGGAACCTATTTCTGGCCTATATAGCGCGGCATAGCCACGTCTTCCAATACACCATCAAACCTGCAAGTCAGCCAGAACGCCTAGCCATAAACTATGTGCACACATTTCTTGCACAAGGGCCAGTTTGATGATGGGCCCGCTCCATCTAACCGATCTCCATCTTTTGCCAGGTCCGAAACCCTGTCACACGTCGCATATCTGTATATACAGTAAGCTCTCTCCAGATTCGGTATCTAGTACCAGCATTTCAGCCTGATATGGCTCTTTCCGAGCCTCAGCTGCAATTTAACTTCCGCTACATGTACGCACTCTATACGTATCGCATGCATACACGTAAGACGGAACAAAGAGCGACATAAAGGAATTGCAGCTTGTTGCCTTGTCCAATGCCAAGATAGTGATAGCCCGAGCGCCTCATGGATCAAGAACGGACCTTGTGGGAGGGAGGAACTGTGTGGCTGCTTACCGGCACGGTGGTTACCATGGCTGACTTGACATGCTGACCACCCATCTGACTCTTAACAATGCCTTGGAGTGATTACCTGGCATTCAGTGAACCGCTGGCTTGCTCTTGTGTCGAGCTAAACTATCGTGGTTAATGCATTCTTCTTTTAGGAGCGCCATACAAGGCACAGGCGTCGACTGTACAAGTTGGCAAGTAGGTAAGGTGTTTAGACTGGGTACGAGAAGAGATAGTGTCCAGGACGAGTCCTTGGGCCAGGTAGAATATGTGCCTGAGTATAGCTGGCATCTACCAGCACACCATCTCTCTCTCTCTCTCTCCAGAGGTATCATAGCAGTTCAAGAGACGAGTATGAGCGCTATATCCGCGGTTCCGTGAAACTTCCCCGCCCCATGATGACATGTAGGCGCGTAACACCATCTCTCTAATTGTCGTCATTGTACTGCGCCAGTCTGATAAACCCGCATCTTCTCTTCCATCCTACTCGCCAACATATTCTCTTATCTACCATGACATTTGTCGACTGGCTCAGCTTGCTCGCTGAGTTTGGCGAATGGGCTGCTGGACGCAAGCCCGTGGCGAAGAAGGGTGGTGCCCTTCGCTTTGGTATCCTTGGTGCAGTGAAAATCGCGTGCGTGATCATATCTTTTTCATTTGTCGCCATGTGATGGATCTTCTCGAAGAGGAGGTATGACCTAGACCTGACCTACATTTTGTCGAGCAAATAGTCCCACGGGGCTGATTATCCCTGCACGATCCCATGCCGATGTAACCGTCGTTGCGGTGGCAGCGCGAGACAGAAAAAGAAGCAGAAGCATATGCGGAACGATGGGATATCCCCACTGTGCATGATAGTTATGAGGGTGAGTTGTGTGCCTTTCTCACGTGCAAGAGATATATGTGAAGAAGTAAACCAAAGCATATTGCAAGGCTCACAAGACATCCTGCACAGCTCTCATCGCCGACTCATCAATCGACTGCATATACAACCCCCTCCCAAATGGACTCCATTACGGCCCAACCCTCGCAGCCCTCAAAGCAGGAAAACACGTGCTCCTCGAGAAACCATCCATCTCTAACGCCCAAGAAGCGCGCTCACTATTCCATCACGCCATTCTCCAAAGCCCCCATGCACCTATCCTACTAGAGGCAAGCCACTACCGCTTTCACCCCGCCTGGCACCTCTTTCTTTCCCAATTCGACGCCACACAAATCGACCACGCCGAGGCCCGCGCCGCAGTCCCAGCCGGCTTCTTCTCCGGCACCGACATCCGTTTCGACTTTGACCTTGCCGGGGGCTGCGCCATGGATCTAGGCCACTACGTTTTATCAGCCGTCCGCAGCGTGTTTGGCAGCGAGCCCGTGGATGTAGTATCTGCGACTACTCGGCCTATCCCCCCGCTATTCGATCAGCGCTGCGATCAGGCTGTGCAGGCTACGTATGCGTTTACTAATGGTGGGACTGGAGTCATCTATGCGGATGTGGGGGCCAAGTGAGGGTACAGATTCCCGTGGCTTACGGGTAAATGGCCTAGTGTCCGGGACGCGGTGTCAAGTGTGCGTGTGCGGTTGCGGAGTGAGGTGTTAGATGTTGGGCATGATAGAGGTTGGGAGAAGACGCGGTGTAAGACGGTTGTCTTGTGGAATTTCATGGGGCCTCATGTGTGACATCGGATTGATGTTGAGACAGTTACTGCAGTGAGGAAGGTGGGATCGAGCGAGGTTGTGGGAGAGACGAAAGAGATAGAGAGGTTGAAGGCATATACATGGGAGCAGGCTGGGAAGGCACAGGCGAGGGGAGAGGACTTGTGGACTACGTATAGGTATATGTTGGAGGGGTTTGTATATAGAGTCAGAGGGAGGTGAGGGAACGGGGCCTGGATTGATGGCGATGAGAGTATTGTGCAGATGGTTGCGACGGACGCTACTTATGAGCGTGCGGGATTACAGGTCAGGCCGTCGAGGGAGGTGGCGGAGTGAAATGGTGATATGACATTCAGGTACGAAGACAACAAGATAATTACGTACCGTCCAGTTCTCATGGAATCATCCAGGCTTCATTTCTCAAAACATCTATTAAAATGTCAGCAAATTAACAACTACATCAAACACTGTATAACAACTCAAGACTATCCAAAGGCTCGGTTACATCATCTATTGTAAAGATAGTTCTTCGGTAATTTGCACATCCAGCAGCTAGCATGCTGAATCGCAATTACCCCGAACCATCAATCGATAAATATAGACTTCCGTCAAAGCCCTATAAGCCCTATACCTACATTGGCTACAACCCACTATTACGCTAAACAAACTAAACTCTACTAAGCTCTCCTCAACTGCCAAATACGAAGCTCCTCTCATACACATGCTTGATTACAAGCATGTCTCAGGGCACTGTACTCGCCCTACTCTCGTATCTGCACTAGCAACGTGCTTGCATTGTACAGAGGTCGCTTTCAAAAGTTACTGCCCGCGCCGTCCAAATAGCGGATCAATCGGCCCGATAGTCTTGGCACCCCACCAAAGTTTTACAGAGGTGCTATGAAGTTGTATTTACACTGATATACGTCAGCACACAGACACGCACAGCTTTTTAGTGTTAAGATGGCTTCTCGTACGCATACAGATATCTCGACGCGCGCTTTAGTCGTCACAATGAAGTCTCCCTTTGTAGGCAAGCCGACAAGCTATATCAGTCAGGTTACTGGTCTTTCACCGCGAACGATTAACGCTATCTATGCCCGAGCCTGCGAGCGAGGATTTGAGCCAAACGCGCCTTTAATTAAAATCCTTCCTGAGCATCTTGAAGATGCCCCTCGTACAGGCCGTCCACGTAAACAAAAAGCAGTTCAAGAGGTAGTAGTAGAGAAAGTACGCTGTGATCGATACGGACGAGAGAAGAGCTGTGCTGATATAGCTGGTGATCTTAGTCTTCAAGGTCACAACGTTTCATCTACCACGGTATGGAGGATACTCAAGACAGCGGGGTACAACAAGACCAAGCCGACGAAGAAGCCTGGGTTGACGAAGAAGATGAGGTAGGATAGGCTAGAGTGGTGTCTCGCTCACAAGGACTGGACGCTTGATGACTGGAAAAATTTCATTTGGTCAGACGAGACGTCTGTTGTCTTGAACTACCCCAGAAGTGGCTACCGTGTATGGAGAAAGCCAGAGGAAGCCTTCACTAAGTCTATTGTCCGAGAGAGATGGAAGGGATACTCTGACTTTATGTTCTGGGGATGCTTCTCGTACGATAAAAAAGGCCCTTGTCATATCTGGAAGCCTGAGGCTGCGCAAGAGTATCGTGAGGGAAGAGGCTATTACACAGTATCGTATTTTGGCAGTATTCGGTAGCATTTCGGTAGTGTTACGGCAAAATCGAGACATCCCTTGTCGAGTAACAACTTTTAAAAGAGGCCTCTGTAGAAATACTCCGAAATTCTCGCCTTGTTGGGAGAAGAAAATGCCTCATTTGTATAGTATGTGTTGAATGGACTCTATTGACTAGCCAGCGCTTGGTGTTAGCAAGATATCTAAGTCAATACAGCTAGTTACACAGTGTACATAGCGTGTGGGTGAGTAGAGGTGGCAAGTAACTATGGTTCATTGCTATCTCTATTCTCCTTTCGAAGGGAAAGGGATTGATGTACTCCTAAGCTCTGTGCACAGGTATCCGTATAGATCAGGAGTCACATAGCTAATATCTCACTACCTGATTAAGGCTCGGACAGTATATATATATATATAAGCGACTGGGTACATACGGGATTTTTTCCACCTTTCCCGGTTACGGAATATGAAACACGCGGCTAGAGTTTGAAGGTATTTTTGTATTCGAACTCGATCGATTAACGGCAGAAGAAAAGAAAACATGAGAGTGCAACTGCTGGCGCTGCTTGGGAGCAGTCTTGCAGCTCTTGCTTCTGCGAGAACACCTGCGTCTGCGCCGTTAAAAGACCGAATTGAGAAGAGGCAGTGGGCGTATGATGCGCACACGATTGATCAGCCGGTATGTGTCCTACTTTGCTAGGTATTCTTGAAGACCCTTGTTATGAGAGCAAGAGAGCAAGAGAGAGAGAGTGTGTGTTTTTGTTGACTTTTGGGGGCGCTGCAGATCGATCATTTTCCGCATAGCGATCGCTACGTGCCGCATACGAATAAGACGTTTAAACAGAGATATTGTAAGTGTTAACCTTATCTAACTAAAGCGAAGTGAATGAAGGGAGCTAACGGTATGTGTGGCTTGAACAGTTTTCGACAAGTCGTATTATAAACCTGGTGGACCGGTTTTCTTGTATCTCGGCGGAGAGACGTGGGGGGAATGGCAGCTTGAAAATCTACAGACAGGGAGTGAGTTGCTCTGCATTCAAAAAAGGATATGACTGTGTACATGTGAGCTAACGATACGTGACTTTAGTTATACAGATTTTGATGAAAGAGTTCAACGGGCTTGGCGTTATTCTTGAGAATCGGTATTATGGGTACAGTTTCCCGTACAACACGACTACCACGGATGAATTGAGATTTTTGACTACTGAGCAAAGTAAGGGAATAGTCTGGGATCTTTGTCTTATGATGGCAGACTAATTTGTGGTAGCTATTGCCGACAATACGTACTTTAGACAGCACGTCAAGTTTCCAGGCGTTGATGCGAACCTAAGCAGTCCCGACACACCTTGGGTCATGTACGGTGGCTCTCTTGCCGGATCACAGGTAGCATTCACGATGAAAATGTACAACGACATCTTTGCCGGCGGCATCGGTAGCAGTGCCACCATCACGGTCCAACTCGAGTATCCCAACTGGTACAAGCCACTGATGAAGTACGGCCCTTCAGACTGCATCTCACGCATCATATCCATAATCGACAAGATGGACGCCCTAATTGAGAGTGGCAACACAGCCGCAATCCAACAACTCAAAGACATCTTCGGCCTGGGCTCCCTCTCCAGTCTCGGGGACTTTGCCTCAACCATCGCCTTTCCCCTCGGCGGTCCCATATCCTACCCGACAAACACATGGCAAGAGCTCAACTGGTTCCCACGCCACGGCTCCGACGACTTCTGGCGATTCTGCTCCAACATCACAAACCCCAACCCACCGGCCTCCAACCTCAACATCGACACGGCCCTTTCCGCACACTCCAACGGCGAGCCCTGGACCGGCCTCGGCAACTACGCCGCTTACATCAAATCCATCGTCCTCCCTCTCTGCACCACCGGCCTCATCAATAGCACAGACCACGGCTGCTTCAGCACCCAAAACGCCACTTTCTACGCCAACCCCACAAACACAAACACCCGCTCCTACCTCTACTCTACATGCACGGAAATCGCCTCGTACCAAACCGCGCCCCGCACGGGTCCCTCCCTTATCTCTCGCGTCCTCACAATCGATTACAACCAAGCCTGGTGCAACCAATCCTTCCCACCCGGCACCCACTCGCGCATCCCCGCCCTCCCAGAAATTGCGTACAACAACGTCTACGGCGCTTCCAACATGCGCGTCAAGAACCTCGCTCTTATCGACGGTGCCGCGGACGTGTGGCTCGATCAGTGTTACCATTCTACGCTTGTGGATGAGCTGAGGGTGAGTAGTGATGATTATCCGAGTTATCTGATTGTGGATGCAGGACATATGTGGGATACGCGCGGGATAGGGGATGTGGAAAAGGAGCCTCAGTATATGCGCGAGGCGCATTTGTGGGAGATGAGGACTGTGAGGAGGTTTTTGGAGCGGTGGCAGGGGGGGAGGAGGGGGTGACGTTGTATCTAGTCGATTAGATGGTAATTCGAATTTAAATATCGATTTTGTTCATCGTGAGTCGCTCGAAACGATGCTGGTGCCATGATAATAATGTACCGGGCGAGGAAAAAAGGTATGTACTTGATAAACCTTCTATTTGAACATGTCTGGTTAGCAAAGTCACTAATATGAAATGTTGTCTGTAGAACAATGTATGAACCGAATTGAACAAGGCGAGTGGGGGGGGGGGGGGACGGTATCTAGGCGAAAGATGCACGGTTAGAAACAAAGGCATGTGCATATCGACACAGTACGTGCTCAACTAGAAGAGCAATCATCAACTTCACGCGGCAGAAGCAAATGTCTTGAACAAGCCGTCATAACCGTTTCTCTAAACAATCACACAATCTTTATTTTTTGCGTGCCTAGCGTATCCATGTGGCGAAAGGGATCAAAACTCCACCGTTGCTCGAGCCCCGTTCCTGACGTAGACCAGCAGTCCATATGTAATAGTGCAAAGATATGGCAGTTGCCTACAATCCGGTAGCCCTCAGAATCACGCATCCTCCTAAGAATAAGAGGAACCCTGCAGCCATCTACTGCCCATACACTGTCGCCTTCGACAAAGTTGTGGCTTGTTACTGCTGGAAGCATACCTGCTCGGAAAATGTATTGGTTTTTGCCATGTGTTTCGAGTTCGGCGCAGAAATGTTGTATTGCGGACCGGTAGATATTTTCAGGGGGTCCCATCGCAGACGGGGTATTACTTTGCATCATGGAAGATACGGAGCGAGTATATAACGGATCGAGGAGCCAGTTGTACTGTGCAGGCCATGTTCTTGGATCGAGATTGGTTCGATTTGACCCGTTGCCTATCAAACCCATTAAATCGCGACCAAAAGTTTGACCATCTAGCCATTGTGCTGATTGGCCATATCCTTCTTTTGTCGTGTTGTCAATAATTGCAAGACAATGTGCACGGACGGTGATAGATGGTGTCAAGTACGGATCAATAGGCCACCTCGAAGGTATGTCAACAATTGTTGTCCAATCCATCTTGGCAAGCTCTGCAGCGCTAGAAGAACTTCCGGATAGCTTTTCGAGAGACCGCCAGGGGCCTATCCTAGTTTCTTGGAATTGAGGACGCAGCGTCATGTCACCTTGATGCTCTATCCAGTCCGGCACCCAAGTCGGTAACCCTTTTTCTGTATGCCGAAGCCCGAGAGATAATGATGCATATGCCAGAAGCTCAAAGTCCTCTCGACAAGTGATGATGGCTGCAGCTGTACGCACCAAGACCTCCTCGACGCTTTGGGAGTAGTCGATAGTGATGAGGTTTTGCAGGCGTTCGCCCACTAATCCCAACAGGCTGTATACTTTGTCTCTTGGATCTGTAGAGCTGCAATGTCGTGATAGGAGTAGCAATGTGAGTAAATCTCTTGTCGGGGTGCTAGCCAAAGGATCCCAAGCTAGCGGGCCAGGAACTTGCAGTCGTGAAATCTTTGCTCGCCCACGGATCCGACTCATCAAGTTGGCGTCCATGGCACATGATGCGTCTCCCATGATCATCATGAGTTTTCGTGCGAGTGCCACCTCCTGAATTACCCATGCTCTGGAAACCCATCTCTTTGCAAAAAGCTTTGTCAGGGCTGATTGGCGTCTCTCGTTGTCCAGCCATAGGCTCCTGGATGCGAAGCCGAGGTCTTCTTCTCCGAGGTACACCAAGACCTGCGAGGCCCCAGCGTATATGTCAGCCATGAGCCCGGCCTGGTGATTTCGCTCTTCGATATTGTTATGGTTAATAGAAATGGCATCGATCCACAAGAATCTCTCCTGTGAGGGCAGTCTCAATCTGCGCAGTGCAGAAGCACAGTTTAAGGTTACCGGGAATTCCGCACTGTCTTCGTCGCCTACATATGCGCAGCCAATACGCTGGGAGAGGCTGTCGTCGCCATCTTCGGTTGCCCAACTGTAGGAAAGTGCTTCGTATTCAATATCGGAGTCGAGACTTGAATGGAGAAGGTCACATCGAATTGGGTCGTCAAGCGTGCCGGGGTAAAGGCACAGAATTCGAAAGTCCTCGCCATCCGCGTGACTCAAGGGACGGTACTGGAAAGAGTTGCGGCCTGGCGACCATTGCGAAGATGTCCTGGGTCGCTGCATGGTGGCGACGTCTCCTGTTTGCGAGCGCTATGCTTAGATATGACCGAAATAAAAGTTTAGTAAAGGCATGGACCCAGGCCGATCTTTCCGGATTGGGTGGTGGTGGAAGTGCTGATATGAAGTTGTGGACGGTGTGCATGGCGATAGGCTCGGCCGGATGAGTCCAAACACTATCAAGCCAACATGTTGTAGTACATATAGAGTGACTTCTAAAAATAAGGGTGATTGGTAATATTCAAGGGGCACACGCGTTGCGGCACGATGGGAGGAGAACCGCGCTATGGTAGCGACCTCAAATGCGTCGAGGACGCGTGGCTGTGGCTGCTTCTGGTGTGGCTGTGACTGCTGACGTACGCCTCATGCACTACGCCAACCGAAACGACTACCCCGAACCCATCATGAACCTCTTGGCCATTGCTGCATCCAGACCCTACATATGCTGTACAGCAGCTATGGCTACGTCATTTATTGGAAAATCCCTCTGGGGACTGATCGTAATATGTAGCTAAAGCTGCAATAATGTCTTACATTCTAATGTGTTGAAGTAAGACGCATAACCGTAACCTTCATTAGACGCTCCATGATTAGATATACGTCAGGTACGCATTTCTATCTATCGATTATGACAAAAAGAAATAGAGAGTGTGTTTTCACAGGAGCCTACGTGTCCATTCTTCGCTGCATTACCTTACCACTACCGTTGTTGTTGTAATGGACCGTGCTAGAATGATAGAAATTGCCGCTCAAATAAATTACTATATTAGACTTAATAGCGCATGATGCATGCAACTCTTCTCGAAATTTGAAGGATGGCCCCTTCTTCTAACAATTAGTTCTTGACAGCCGTCACTACTGCTGTTGCCATCTCGCGCTGCTTCTCGTTGTCATCATTCCCACCATCGCCTTCCTTCTCACTCTCAACATCGTTTTTGATGTCCGTTAAAATTGCCTTGCTCCAAACCACATTCTACCTAAAACAAATCGATTATGCCCGTTAGTGTCGGCCTCGTACCTTCACTAGGCTTGCATTATGCCATTGAGCTGCAAAGGAACTGATTCGAGTTGTTTGCAAATGTCTTGGCGATGGTGCAAAATTGTATACGACACTCTTATGGAGTGGCCTCGCTAGATTTGCATCCCACTGTTGAAAAGAACTGCATGAGGGAATTGATCCGCTTTTGGACGGATTCCAACGACTGGTACAAGAGGAGGACTACGTGCCGCGAATATGATATAATGTTCATGTCGCATAAATCAATGTTCTTGTCAATTCTGTTCTCGAGCACCTCGAGCATTCAACTGGTTCGTTAAAGTGATCAGATGTGATTGAGCTTTGTCAAAATCTCCGCATTTGTTCTTTGCAAGCTGACTCTCGAGATGCGTCAAGGGTTTCACTACTATCAGCTCAGCCGCCCCTCTTCTTGCTCGATGTGCACCTGCGAATATGTCTGAGAGTAATTTTTTCTCTAGCTGTTTGGCTGTCTTAAATCGCATACTACAAATATGGTATGGATCGAGTGTGGAAAGGTCAGTTCTCAAATATTGCAGAAGTCACCGCCGGTGTGGTGCTTACCAGATGAAACTTAGCGTAGATAGCACATAGTCCGGATCTCTCTCAGATCCAAACAATCAATCTTACCTCCCAATTTTTACGAGAGCCATGAAAGCAACCGGGAACAGCATGCAGCAGCCAACACAGAGTGGGAATAGCCACCAGATGGGAATCGATACACCGCACCTACGCATTACCTAGCCAAAGGCAAATATCATCTCTGCTGCCCAATGGGAAATATAGGAGGGGCAGTTAGGGTCTGCTTGTTTGTCAACAAAAGGATAGATCAAACAAAATGGCGGTTCATGGAACGGAATTCACTGTCCAACATATAGGTATGGCCACTGACTTCATTGCTAGTAACCGCGAACAGTCTCCTCATGAGTAATTCCACATCTGTTTAGTCAGTCTCCCGTGGGTGTATAATGACTCTTTGTAGTGTGAAGCGAGAACGGTCGTCGAGCCAGGTATTCATATTAGAGCGCGTCAAGTGTATCAGCGATACCAACAATGTTAACGATATCAACAATGCCAACGATACCAAAGATGACAAGGTCGTCAAGATCATCAACCACGAAGTTCGGTATCCTATAGTGACAGTCACGCAACATCGTACATTGACAGGCGGATACTGGAAGCAGACTAAAGAGAGGAATTGGGAGGGCAAGGCCACTACCACGAGCTTATTGCGTGGTCGTAGGACACTTCCATCCATTTTCAGTAGTCATAACGACAAGAAGATGCCCACTTATGAACCGAAATGAGTTTGAGCAAGTCCTGGTGATCGCGTCGATCAACAATCGGGTCCATGTTGTGTGACTGAGATCTTTTGGGCATCGCTTCTTATTGTGGCAATTTATATATAATTGTATATTGACTGATATGAGCTGTCTATAGTCGCTAGATATAGGATTCGGCCCGGAAGTTAGTTTCGCAGTAGTTAATCAAAGAGAAAATTTCAAGAAAGCTTCTTCAGCACTAAATCTTAAAAAATCCTTTCTGCAGCTCAGAAGTTGAAAAGAAATTGGTTTTGATGCTGAGTTGTTCTTCATTGATCAGATATTCTTATTGTTAGCACGGCAAAGGCCTTAATTAAGTCAAACAACTGCAGTTGCATAAAACCGGAAGAAGAAGACTTGACTGATTCGACTAGCTACTGGGCTATCGACGTAGCTATATACTCAGCAGTAGCAGGCAAGGCTGCAACTGCTGAAACGTGCTCCCCTGCTGAGACGCGTATGCCTTTGCTGACACTTGTATACCCGTAGCAAGACCGAGGTAAGACTGGTGTCGTCAGCTCGATTCCAATATATGTCCCAACACTTATCAATTCTGGAGCGGTTGTGGGCGATATATGCGTCTAACTCTTCTGAATGATGCCACTGATCAAGAAATCTTTAATTAGTGCCAAAATAGGGTCACTATCAAAGATACAATTCGATCCATGCTCTATAGTTCATATCTCCACAATCCATTCCCTCATGGCTATCCTCAACTTCTCTTCTACACCTGGCTCTACCCAAAAGTGACCCGCACCTGCAACCTCTACACTACGGAACTGTGATCTAGGACTAGCTTTTAGCTGCTCAGCCCAATCGCGGAGCTTCTTAGCAGATGCAAAGATATCTTGGTCCCCATAAATGGCCAGGGTCACGTGCTTGCCAACCGTCTCCTGATGATCATCCTTGGACTTACTCCAGAACTTGTGGATTAGGGCTGGGGCGGCTAGCAAAGACAAAGGCGGCGTCAGTGGCGATATGAGAAGATATCGGGCATCAGGCACCGTAAAATTTGTGGTTTCCACATTTGTCGGCGTCATGGCCTCGGTATTGTCACGCCTTCTGTAGCTCAGGCTCCTCAGCCGTGTACGTATTTCTAAGCGTGAGCTTCCCTCCAAACTTCTCCTCACTTCTCTACTGCTCCTCCTCTTACCCGGACTAGTCTCTTCTCCGCCCATTGTAATCGAAGGGCATGTGCTGTGCTTCGCTCTGTTCTTCCTCCTAGCTCGGGTTTCATCTCGAGCTAGCGTGACCCATTCCATGTTACTTTGGTCTGCCAATTTGCGGGCACGAAGTACAATTTCTTCTGCCGCAGAGCCTTCCAGCGGGGCAGCAAATGGCTGCAGAATGGTTAAAACGGGTGGTAGGTTCCGAAGAATAAGGGATCCGTAAGAGTATCCTCCCAGCACGACTAGAGGGCAAACGTCGCTCTGCACTGGAGCTGATTCATTAAAGTTCGGAGAAATTGGGGATTGCTCCGACGCAAACAGATTATGTGGCAGAGAAGGTTGGAGACCGGAAATGTAGTGCATGAAGAATGCTGCGAAAGAAATGTAGTCGTCTAGTTCGGGTTTCCCTGTCCAGCTCGTTCGTCCTTTAGATCCGTGTGCTCCTCTAGGATAAGTGAGTCATTGGCTGTATGTTCGGGGTCCGCTTGCAAGGACATACCGGAAATTGAACACACCCACTATAAAGCCGGCATTCAAGAACTCGTCAGTTACGATCTCAACTATGCGATCATCAAAGTTTCCGCCCATGGGTGCATATGGGTGTGCCATAGCTATCCCTTTCCTGATCCATTTCGCTATATCATCGGGGTTGTCCGGCCTCAGTAGAGCATCAGGTTGATATATGCGACAATCGAGCGGCGTGTCATCGTGAATCGAGGGTATCGAAAAGCTATAGTGAGCTTCCGGTGGACGGCGCATTTTCTGGGTCGGAGAGAGACCCAACACAGGTCCTCATCGCATTCCCGGAGTATCGGATGCTGACGAGTATTAATGGGGAACACGTCGGTGGATACTTGGGTGTGGGGGGCCTTGGTTACGGGAGCGCTAAGCAGGTACGTATGCAGGGCCGTGCGTAGCCGCGACTAAGTAGGTAGCACCATGGATGGAGACAAGAAGATGGGTGCAAATCCTTCTCGCGTATACAAGCGTATCATGATTATGAGTCATTTTGGCTCATGTACTGTTGTTTGCCATATTCACTATAATGATCCGGACCGCCAGGTCTAAGTGATCTTCTCCCTCGTTGACCGCGCTTTGGTTACAAGAAGTCCAAGTTGACATCCTGGCAGTTGACAGTGAACAAGACATGGCGACTGGGCATATGGATGTTGAAAAGCTCGTTTTTTCTGTGTAATACGTATAGCTAAGATGTACTTGACAAAACCACCTCTCCTTAGCTTACAACACCCTCCGCTACTCAAGCTTATCCAGCACAATCAACCAATAGTCATCTGACCCCGCCGATTTATGTGGTTCCACCTCCTCCCTGTACTCTTTACACTCGACCATTTTCTCAAACCTCTCTAAAGCCTCGTACTTAAGAACGCAACAAAATCCTAGTCTTCGTTTTCTGCGACAGTAATCTTAGCCAACACAGTGCTGCAGAAGATGACACTAGTATTGGGTGGAAGTAAAGGGGCGATGGCAGTGCGGTAACGTCCCAAGGCCTCTTGGCCTGTACATGTGTCGCTGACGAGGTGCGCATGCTCAGTGCGGTACGAATTCTCTTTTCAGTATCTCCAGAGGTTGAGCATATAGACTGGTTTGTTGGGGTCGTAGGTGGAGGGGAGAGTGGAGAGATTGGCGTGCGAAATGGGACCGTTAGGCATCTTTGCTCAGAAAGTAATTGACTATGTCTATTGCGTTTGGCTTGTTCAATGAAATGGGAAATTGGCTGTTTGAGTACTGGATTTTAAACCTGCGCATGGTTGTCGATTATGTACATTATTTGACAACCTAAAAGGACTGTGAGGCATTGCTAAGCTTGCGGAGTTCTACCTCGGAAAGGGCTGCCGACTCGAGCGCTAGGCAATTTAAAGGCAATTGTTGACATGAAAATAGTAGAGTCTGTCCACCCTGCGAGCAAAAGGACGCATATTTGTTATATGTTGGGGCATAATGGGTTCGTTTTGTGCGTATAGTCAGTAGTTTCTCCAACTCCGGCCTCTCCTCTTGAACACTCATCCTCCAAGTATACAATCCCTCGTGTCCATTCGTAGCCAATCGTACAGCAAATTTACACGCTCCCTTGAACTTGCCAATAGAGCTTAACCACTTCAAACAACTTCATATCACAGTCGCATAAAATGAGCAGTCTATTCATCTATCTAGGCACCTCAAGCCCATCTATACATTCCCATCTCATCTCCCCACCTCGCACCCTACCAACCCCCTCATACCTTGAGTGTATAAACAACGTTATTCCCAGGCTGTCTCGGATAGAATTCGATTGTCAATGTCGTATCCTTGCCTGCGGCCCTAACTGCATCCACCGCGGCCGCCTTAATAATCACATTGTTAGCATCCCAGTCCCACTGATTGCCATATGTCATTCGGCCTTGCTGAAGAGGTCCAAGATATTGGGTCCAGTCATCGACGAGGTACATGCCATCTGATTTTTGCGCCTTGACGGCTGCAGGTCTGTTGATGCCGGCCCAGGAGACGGGGATTAGTAGGTCTTGGCCTGCGGGTGGCAGGGGGCCGGAGGTGCTTGGCAACACGGGGACAGAGTACTGGAGTACGTTTACTTGTAGTGCGGCACCGCGGTTGAATGTCAAAGTGAGGTTTGTTATACTGCCTGTTGGGGAAGAGGGCGTTATGATGGTGCTTAAGTACGCGGCTTTGAAGGTGATGTCTTGGCCTGAAAGGGTGTAGTCTTTTCCTTTGGCAAGTTGTCTGCTGCCCTTACTGATCTTGCTCAGTGTGTTACCGTTGAAGGTAAAGCTTAGTGTGATGTCCTTGACCGTCTCGTTCTTCGCGTGGTAGATGTATGCGGAGCTTTGCTGCGTAGTGACAGAGCCATCTGTAGTACTTTCTGGTAATGCGTTTGGGATACTTTTTATGGCATTGCGGAAGACATCCATTGCGACCTCGTCTCGCCAGAGGTGGGTGGCCCGGTTGAGAAAGTCGGCGCCGTTGTCCCACAAAATGGTCGACATGTTGTACTTTGCTGCGGTACGCAGGAAGAAGTCGAAGTAACGCCATCTTGCAGCTGTCTCTGTAGCTACAGGCGATACAGCCCACTCCCCGATGACGAGCGGAATATCTGTAAAATTACCGCGTACGGCAGCAAGATCACTTTCGAGAGAGGCTTTATCGGCTGCGGAGCCCCAGGTAGTCTTACCCCATGCCTGGAAGACGTAATCGTATGGACTGTAGTAGTGCCACTGAATACCCCATGGATTATTAAACTTAGGATCCGGTTTCTTAAACCAAAGACTCGTCTTGACTCCATCCTCTCCAGCACCTACAAGCGTAACAACCCTCTTCGCATTATGACCTCCCGCCTCATTAATCTTCTGTAAAAAGATATCATTGAGTCGATTCACAATCGCACCATGTTCAGGTGTAGTCCCCGGAATCTCGTTAATTGGTTCGAACGCCACCATTTCGCTCTTGCAGGCCAGCTTGGTCCCAATCTACAGCCAAAGCTTGCTGAAGCGCTCTTCGAGAGCTGTCACATTAGTGCTAGCTGAGGTCAGGTCTGCCCAAGTCCAGCTATCGTGATGGACGTTTACTATGGCGTAAAGGCTCCGTGAGGTCACCATGTCGATTACGTCTGAGACTCTTTGAAGCCATGCGGGATCGACGGTCCAGTCTGGAGCTTGCGAGGTGAAGTGGTAGGCCCAGGTGATAGGGACTCTCACGCTTTTAAAACTAGCCTTCTTCACATCGTCGAAGGTGCTGGCTATGACGGGAGGATTATTCCAGTCACCTTCGTTTTGCACGGCATCGAGCGTATTTCCCACATTCCAGCCTGGATTCAGTCGTGAGAAGAACGTGCCGGCAGAGAGGGGAGTAAATCTTGAAGTAGAAGGGCATACGACTCCAGTGGTACCGTTTGTTGCTTCGTAGTTCGTCAGTACAAACTTTCTCCATTTCCTTTCACTACCAAACCACCCTTCTTTCTCAAGAAAACATATTACGTACACTGGGCAACAGCAACAGCGCCGTTAAGCAGCAGCACAGCTGCACTCGATCGTGTAATTTTCATATCGGGCGAGACTGCTAAGATACCTACGAAACCTCTGCTTGATAGTACTCATATATTATAACCTGGGGGGAGGGGAAACAGCTCAAGCAATATACACTCTCATCACCACCTCATCACACCATCGCATCGCCCCTCAAACAACCGCGCCGCACTATACAACTTCAAAAATAAATGAAGTCCCTCTCTCCTCCAAACCCACCCCAACTAGCGCCGTGAAACACCCCTCCCTGCAATCAAGCTTTCTGCCCTCCCATATTACCCCATCCCGCCGCTTCTGCCGAAATTTGTTTCTAGAAATTTTGTTTCCGCTCGCTGCAGCTCGAGTGTGATGGAAACCCGGGTCGGAAAGCGGGTAGATGCGAAAAGGTGATTGGTTGCGATGCAGGTACATATTAGGGATGATTTAATGAGGGTTCGCGCCAGCTATATTGCATACTTCATATGCGCAGGTTCCCTGAGCCGGGCCTATTTTCCAGATTAAATAAGGAGACTTGGGGGATTTGACGAGGGACGCGGGGTTTTTTAGTTTACTACGATCTTGATTTTCCACCAAAGATAGGGCGTGCGTGTTTGAAGGAAAACCAGGACAATGAGGGAGTTTCTCCTCTTCTTCTAGACTGCTGCAACTTATAGTGTACATAGACGGTAATACGTCTCGCGCAACGATGTATCCATTTTTCCCCATTTTTCTTCATATTTTCTACACTAGTAATACAAGAAAAGCTTCTGTAATACCCAGAAAAAACTATGCATACTGCAAACACGTCATATCGCTCCGGAATTACAATATCTTGTCTTTGTAAAACGATGCTAGAGTTTATGTTATGTCGCTTTCCAGATAGCGAACAAACACCATGACACCGTGCTAAAAATATACTTCGTATGCAAGACTAAATAACCAGACGAAAGAAAATAAGAAAAAACTACCAAGGACATAGATGAAGAAAAAAAAGAATCAATTCTTTGACGAAAAAAAAGGACCTGCAAAACCCCTACCAAAAAACGCCAAGATGATTATTCGAACAGAACTGTGAAAATATGTCGCCATTTTGTTGCGTGCACCACCTGCAAGGAACTTGGAAAAAAGCGATACAAGAGGGGAAAAAGCGGTTCCCTGACGCATGCTATTCAGGAACATCGAGTGTCTTTGTTCCAATAGGGAAACGGTTGTTTGCATTCCGAAAATGTTTGGCTTCGTTTCGTCTCGTATATGCATGCAAGTCGATATGCGTTATAGATCAACGCGTCGTTTGAAAGTGGGCCTCGTCATATGTATGTATGTAGATCCCATAGAAAGGCCGAATGCGCGGAATGTAAAAATTCCATGTTAGGAACTACTCAGGACGTGGCCTCTTAGCGCCGTGTGGGTTTTGCCAACTGCCATCGTTGCCGCCCTGGCCTTGGAAGAATCCTGGGTTAAAGCCTGGGTTGCCGCCAAAACCACCTCCTGCAAAAGTAGCGTTAGCCAGTGTTCAAGACATGAAACAACAAGTGTGGGGTCAAGTCATTAATATGAGAGTCTCTCAACATACCCATTCCTCCCATCATACCCATGTTGCCACCACCCATACCCATCATATTGGCACCCATACCCATCATGTTGCCGCCCATTGGCATGTTCATACCGCCCATAGGAGCTCCGCCCATGCCGTTCATGCCCATGTTGCCGCCACGACCACGGTTGCCCATGCCACCCCGCATATTACCACCCATCATGCCGCCGCGGTTGAAGTTGCCTCCAAAATTGTTCATGCCACCCATGGGGTTGCCAAAGTTGTTCATCGGAGCTTGTGCGCCATAGCCTCCCATGTTGCCTCCCATGTTGCCACCAGCAGGTGAGAAATTGCGATTGTTCTGGTAGCCCATGCCGCCGCCTCTGTTGAAGTTTCCTCGGTTATTGTTGTTATACCCGCCCCTGTTGTTAAAACCACCCTGGCCACCAAAGTTACCAGACGAAGCACGTTCATTCCTGCCCTTGTCTCGCGCAGGTACATCCTTTGGTAGTGTCTTGAACGGGTTAACGTGTGGGGGACTGAAGATAGCGGTCGGTTTCTTGGTATGGGCTTGGTCTTTGAACAGGGTCTCGATCTGGTGCTTGAGAGCAGTAGCTGCTTGCGGTGAGTTTAATAGGGTAAAAACCTGACTACAAGAGATATCAGTAACAAGTCACTCTAATATCCACAGGAAACCAACCCTTTGCTCTTTCCATTGACCTTGTGCTCATTAAAGGTAACTTCAATGAGCTCATCTTCACAACCACTTTGGTTAGCCCATCCACGAATATCCTCTTCGCTAATCCACCAGTTGACGTCGTTGATCATCAAAGCGGCTGTAGCGCCGGGGTCGGTAGGGCGATCATCGTCCTCACCTTGCTTTCGCTTGGTGCCCTGCTGCTGAGGTGCCTGCTTGTGAACATCGAGGCCGGATGCACCGCCTGTGGATGCTATCTGTTGTGTGCTCTGGTCGTGGTGGCTGTTTCCGTTGGTTGCTTCACCCGGACCTTTGTGGTTGGCCGTCTGATCTCCCATTTCGGTAGCCATATTCTCTTGTGCGTCGGTTGCATTGGCTGCATTGGCATCTGCGTTTGGGGCATTGGCGTCGGTTACAGTAGCATCATGCTGGGCCGTCGAATCTTGGTACGAGTCATCGCCGTAGATGTCGATGTCGAAGTTGTCGTCGTCAGCCATGTTTGCTGCGATATATCAAGTCAACTGCAGTAAGCGATGAGGTAGTTCCCGGTATTCTCTTTTGATTCGCTCTTAGGTACTCGATGTGCTAGTATCAATAGCCAAAGTACATGCAATTCTGTAATTGGCATACAAATCAGCATGATAAGACAAGGGAGTGTTGCAAAGAAAATAAAGCGCCTGCAGTGCGTCGCCGGGCGATGGCGGTACAAAAGAACAAACAGCGTAGAGTAAGGCCATACGTACAGTGCCGCAGTCGGCGTAGTGACAAGGTCTAGAAGGACCGTTCAAAGCAAGAAGGGATAATCCGATCGCCTCTGGCAGATGCGGAGATGTAAAAGGTACAGGATATGGTGAAAGAGATGTGGGATAGAGTAGTGTCAAGTAGTGTAATGCCTCAGCCAGCCTCCTGCGCTTGCTTTGCCCGCCTCCAGTACAGTGTGTGCTTTTAGCGCCGCTGCAGTGTACAAAGCCCTTGAGAATTGACGCAGCGCAAGACGGTGCGCTGCGAGTAATGAGAAGAAGAGATGGACAAAAGTAAGGTGAGCTTCAGTTAGTATGTGCAGCAACCCAGCGCGCTCCCTTTTGATCTTTCGCGCGATGTGTGGCGGCGATGCAAAGAGCCAGACTGCAACCGTCAGGCCTGAGATATCGGGGGGCAATCTGTTCAGTAATGGTGAGTGTTGGCCTGGGCAACAAACCTGACAAGACTTGACGGATTCGAGCAGTGTCGGCGCGAGTGAGGATGGGCGTGAGGGACGAGGACGTGGATGCGATAGCTCGAGCCGCTAGCGCTGCTAGTAGCGTGCTTGGCAGCCCGCCAACCCCTGTTCGCTTTCTCCGCAAGGCCAGATTGCCCTCGTCCGCCGCCTGGCAATTTGCCCGCTCCCATCAGTTAATAAGTCGCGACCTCTTCCATCCACGCCACGATATCCTGATCCCACCAAACAGCCCTTTCAAATAAACCTTGTCGTATTACAATCGCATATCAGTCGCCATGGAGAACATCAAGGAGTTTGCCGAGTACGCAATGCCCCGGCGCACACAACGTGAACCCATGAAGGACTAACAATACGGCGTAGTATGCCCGCTGAGTTTCTCAAGGAGGGTACTCTCTTCATGAACCGCTGCACCAGTACGACCTTCTGGGCCTTCATTCTCACCACAATTGGCCACTAACCACGCTATAGAGCCCGACAAGAAGGAGTTCATTAGGATATCGCAAGCCGTCGGAATCGGTTTCTTGATCATGGGTCAGTAGCACCATCTCCTGCCACAGCATCCTTCCACGTTGCAATCATCTGACCCGTTCTCACAGGCGTCATTGGCTACGTCGTCAAGCTTGTCCACATTCCCGTCAACAACATTCTCGTCGGCGGCTCATAAATCACCACCCCTCACGCCAAAGAGCATCCATTTACTTTCCCTCGGTCATACGACCGACTCGTTTGCCGTGTCCATTTTGTAGTTGTGCTTGGCGACTAAGGGCATAGAAGACCACGTTACGAGTTTGGACGCTTGGCTATCAGACATGACATATCTATGGCATAGGGCTGTACAATACCGACATTGGGTCAGCGGGAGTTTGATTATATCCACATCTACATTTTACAAACTATACTTCTAATGTCTGCATCCTTGATACGCGTGTGAGGTCACAGTACATCGCCTTCGATATGGTTGGTATAAAGGAGTTACAATATGCGAAGATGAGAGTTCCAGTCACGCCATCCTCAAAGTCCCTTCAAATGACGCCCATGTTCAAATCAAAATAGACAAGATGACACACAGAGATACATCAACCTGAGCAACATGCAAGCACAGTGAGTCTGCGCAAGCAAGTCACACAGTCCGCTCAATCGTCGTCCATCATGTCCTCATACCAAACCGGATGTCTTCTCGACCGGCCCTCGTGACTCTTATACAGCCGCTCGTCATGCTGTAGTTGTGCATTGACACGACGGCCAACCTTGGGTTCTGCCTCATCATCCTCAACACCATCGTTCCACGTGTGAACTGTGCACGTTCCTTGCGAGGTACCCCAGCCGTTCCAAGATGTCGCTACATGTTTGTTAGCAAATACTCACACACCAATCGATCACAATCAGAGAAACTCACCTGCAATCATGGGTGCATTGGGATGCCAGCTCGCATCACGAACACACGTCATCCACTTGCCCTCATTCCGACCCCAGTAGTCATACGTCCCCGCAAGTAGGTCTGGATCGCGTGGTCGCGAATTCTTGGTTGCTTTCAACACGTTGATCTTGCCGGCAAGCGTAGCATCCATGTTCCAAATGTACACAGAGCCGTCGTAGCTACCCGAGTACACATATCGTGAGTCTGTACTACCGGGAGGCGAAAAATGACATCGAATCAGCGTCTTCAAAACCTTGTGCCCGCGGAAAGTGACAAGCGAACAATCGTGCGGATGTGGGCGGAAGTCGTCGTAGTCGTAGCCGTTGGATCGGTACTCAAAGCGCGTCGTGTATCTGTATGGATCGATGGTATCAGCTTTCTCTTTGGACAACATTTTTCTCAAATCCCACAACTTTGCAGTCTGGTCTTTTCCATTACTGAGCACATATCGTCCATCTCCTTTGCTGTCGACATATGTCAGACCTTCGGTGTGGCCAAGGAAAACGCCGGCTTCTCGGCCATCTCCCATACTTCTCCGGTCCCACACCTTGAGTGTCGTGTCGTCGGATCCAGAGTAAAGAATATGCGGTGATTGAGAGTCGCCAAAACAAACTGCATTGACATCATCCTGATGACCTGGTATGCGAAGGACTGATTGCCTTCGCTCAATGTCATAGACATACACCGAACTATCTCCAGTTCCAGCTACAATTTCGCGACCGTCGCCTGAAAAACGTATTGACCAGATCTAGGTTTCGTCAGCCAATGCCATATATACAATCTTACGCTGACTTACACCAAAGTGGGAATGGAAGCCCCGTGGGTTTGATGTACCCATGTTGTTGAAGTCGAGCATGTGAGGTTCCGAGTCGTCTTCAGGATCTGTAGGTGCTAGGCTCACGATACTTCTGATTGAGCTGTAGGCCAGGAATCGGTTGTCGGGGCTAAGTGAGGCGTCTGTAATTGTCCACTGCCCACCATGATATCTCACAGTCTATAACCAATCAACCTTGTTGCTCCCAAATTGTAATTTCGTTGCCTACCTTGTAGTATTTCCAATCATAGGGGTTCGAAGTATCGTACATGCGCACTTTGAAGTCCTGTGCGCAGGAAAAGAAAAAATTGCCGTCATCTGAGAACTGTCCCGAGTAGCACCGTGCGTTATAGTGAATAATGGTATCAGCAACTGATTCGGGTATCATGTCCTGCTTTAAAAGTCTTGTAGTGTTCTTCTGTCGTCCATCACTGCCAATACCCAACTCTCGCCTCATGATATCGTAGGCCAACCTCTTTTTCCTCTTGATCGTGTCCTCTCTTCGAGGATTCGATCCAAAAATACCCGTCTCCATCAGTTCTCGGCCCTGTTCACTAGGTACCTTTTCCAGCAAGTCTCTGCCACGAGGGCGGCGCCTTCTACCAGAAGTCCCCGTAGGAACAACGGGGTCATAGCCAGTGCCTGGGTCGCTGTTATCGTCATCGTCGTCATCTTCTTCCTCCTCATCGTCGAGTCTGCGTCGCCGTAGTAGGGAGCGCTGTGAGAAATCGGCGGCAAATATTCGTCCCAGTCCCGCGTGTCCAAGTAATTGCATGATCTGGTCGCGGGTGATCATCACTGGTCGTTGGGGAAGTTCCATGTCGTTTTCCTCGTCTTCGTCTTCACTTTCGTCATCGTCTTCAGCTTCGTCGTCATCATCCTCTTCCTCTTCCTCTTCATCATTGTCATCGGTGTATTCAAATGCGATCTCAACTCCACTAAGATTACTCAGTCGCTCAGCAGCATCTTTGCACAATGTTAGAAACCGCAGCGCAATCATGTACCGCTTTTCAATAGATACCATGGAAACTCGAGTCGCCTTCTCCTTCTTCACCGTCATCATGACCCTCCTCTGCGGGCACAAAGTCCATGTCGTCATCATCATCCTCGGTATCTCGCCAAAACGGGTCATTCGGATCGTATACGATGGTCCTGGCGTTGTCAAGTTCGCTAGGCTGACTTTGGGGAGCCTGCGACGAGCTCATATCGGCGGATTGAGCTCTGAAATGAGTCGCAAGTGACGCCGAGGCAACATGGTGGTGATGGTCGTAGTGAGCGGAAGCTCTGGACTAACCTCGGCGATAAGGCCTATCACCGATGACGCCAATCGAGCACCTTATCGATATAATATACGCACCAACATAGCGCGTCCTCACGTATTACTATTATTATTCCATTAAAGTCTATATGCAGCTCAGGGCTATGTAAGAATTTGTTCATAGACCGTTCTATCTTGTTGTTTACATGTGGTGGTTTCTTTTTCTTTGTGTAATACTACTGTGGTGCTTCGGCTTTTGTCTGTTTGTGGCTATGCCTCTAGCAGACGCCTGGTGCTAAAGAGCAGTTTGGTAAACAGGAAGAGATGTTACGCGTCCTCGCGTAGGTGTATTTTACATTTGCAAATCATGCTTTCAGGTAGTGTATCATTCGAATATTCTCAAATTACTGGTATTTTGACAGTGGTGCGTTTAAAGCGACTAATCCCTAATCTCACAGCTACGTAGGAACAGCACATCACCACTAATGACGTATCAAATTATGAAAACCGTACCAAAGTAGTAGTGTATTCAAGCTATTAGAGCTGATGTACAAGACCTATCGATCCGCCATCAAAGAACATGCTCAGTATGTATCAATATCCTGATGCGAAATTAAAAGCTCGGGATCAGGATCGTCGTCTTCCGAATCAAAGTATTGTTGCTTGGGCGGGGCTGGTGGCTTTGGAGACTGGGTGATCCTGATAGCTGATACGGTCATATCTTCGGGTTGCTCAGCTTGGAATCCATCTTGATCTAGCAATGGCTCTGTGGTCTTCCCTTTGCCCTTCCGCTTCAACCCTAGAGCATCTTCTAACATATCCTTTCCTTGTGTGAAGGCCTCTAGCTCCGCTCCAATAGCACATACCAACAGATTCCAACTTCGCGAAGAAGCAAGCCCTAGCTTCTCTTCCAGGTAGGATATAGTTTTATCCATCTGCTCGAGGAGTTTAGATGGTTCAGGGGGGTTCTTTCGTTCCGCTTGTTGCATATAGTTTTGCAGGCTTGTTTCATAGTCCGCAACTCTCTTCATTACATCTGACCATAGGAGTGCTCCTTCATCAAGCGCCCCGCGATCTGTATCGATCTCTTCACATTTCTCAGCTAATCTGGTGTATTCGCCCTGCCAGTACTCGCGTGCCATTTCAAGCGTTCGTCGTTTTGCGGGAAGCGTAGGGTATGGGGAGGATGACACAGGTACGTGGTTCGGATCTATAGGTTTCGCGAGAAAGTTCGAGACTTCGCGATCTAACAATGACAGTGATGTCTTGTAAGATGCTATCTTTGCTTCCACTGAGTTCTCAGTATCGGCCAGTTCATCCAATATCCGTCGATGCCGTCGCTTGAGCGCCCACAACTCTTCTTCCTTCTGCCGTATTTCCTGTTCCAGATTTGAGGCTTCTGTTTGTAAACTGCGCGTCTTTGCACCAGCATCTTGGCCCTCTATTTCTCGGATCTTCTTCTCGAGTCGTGTGCGCTTCTGGCTCCATGCGTCCGTTTTCTCGACTGTGTTTTGTACTTTCCTCAAATCTTCATCTAACATATCAAGCTCTTCAGCCTTAATGCTTGCGAGTTGCTTCATGCGCCTTGATATGCCATGTCTCGCCGCTTGCAGTCCTGCCTTTTTTCGCCGGGGCTTAGGCAATGCTTCTCCATTCTCTGTGCTTTTGTCGCTAGATCTGACACTGCTGACAGTCGGTGTAGTACTACCATTCGATGCCAAATCATCTGGTATATTGCTTCCCGCACTCAGGCCGGCCATCAAACCATCCGCCTGCGCATCAAGCAGCTCTTGCAGCTGCTGTTCGAGGTGTCGCGCTCGCCGTTGCAGAGCTAGCAAGTCGTCAGGGACTCGAGGTTGAATTGTAAGGCTTGCTTTTGGCGCCGTCCATAGTACCGAGGATGTTACGGGAGGTGGTATACGTGGAGGCGATGAGGAGTTGTATGATGGTAGCTCGTGTTCGCGCGCGTGCGGGTCCTCGAAGGACTTTCTAAACTCTGACGGTGGAGAGAGCGAGCCTAGTACTGAGTTTAAGATAGACATTATGCTTGGTCATTAGAATGTAATTTGGGAAGTGATAGAGGTGTAGCTGGATTGTTGAGGTTTTGTTCTTGGTGTTGTTCGCGTGAGACATGTGCTATCATTGCCATGTGAACGAGTCATGCGCATTCAACAGTCTCTTAGTCAGCCGCACTGTCACAACTTACTTGGAAAACGTAGTTACAGCATGTCACGTCGACATTTATACACAGCGCTCTTTCATAGAGTTTATTTAGATTCGCCTAGCATGTGGTATACTGTCAATTTTGCCGTGATGAACAAACAAGCAGTTGAGGGAATTACATCATAACCAGCGTCGACATTCAGACTTTTCCAATTTCTTACCCTTCAGCAAAAATGGTTGGCATGTGCAATACATGAGGAAATGCTAGAATAATCAGTCTTGGTATATTCAAATAAAGTCGCTACTGGTCTAGCTTGAGTCCAAGTTCAAGATGTGTCCCTGGGCAGAGCATCCACTACCGGCGCCAAGCCATATACGGTTAGCGTCCTTTCACCCACAGACTAAACGAGGTCGAATTCCATCAATTTCGCGACCTCGAGCGACTTCGCGACAACAGCACTAACTCCAGGAAACACCAAATCGTACGCTCTCCAACTCTCCTTTCACTTTGTAATATCGCTAATCCCAAATTCAGCAGCCGTATACCTCACCCGACATACAAAATGGCTGACGCTTCTGCCCCCGCTCGCGGCGGATTCGGTTCTCGTGGAGACCGCGGTGGTGACCGTGGACGTGGTCGCGGACGTGGTCGTGGCCGCCGTGGCGGAAAGTCTGAAGTACGCAAACGTAGCTGCTAAAGGGAAATGTTGCCGGAAATTGACAATTGGTACAGGAGAAGGAATGGCAACCCGTCACCAAGCTCGGCCGTCTCGTAAAGGCTGGCAAGATTAAGAGCATGGAGGAGATGTATGTTGAACAGGACAACGAAAGTGCGAGAGAATCGTCTGACAGCGTGTAGCTACCTCCACTCTCTCCCCATCAAGGAGTACCAGGTTGTCGACTTCTTCCTTCCCAAGCTCAAGGACGAGGTCATGAAGATCAAGCCCGTCCAGAAACAGACCCGTGCCGGTCAGCGTACCCGCTTCAAGGCTATCGTCGTCATCGGTGACTCTGAGGGACACGTTGGTCTCGGTATCAAGACCTCCAAGGAAGTCGCGACCGCCATCCGCGCCGCTATCATCATTGCCAAGCTCTCCGTCGTCCCCATCCGAAGAGGTTACTGGGGTACCAACCTCGGTGAGCCTCACTCGCTCCCTACCAAGGAGAGCGGAAAGTGTGGTTCCGTCACTGTCCGTCTCATCCCTGCTCCCCGCGGTACTGGACTTGTCGCCTCGCCCGCCGTCAAGCGTCTCTTGCAATTGGCTGGTGTCCAGGATATTTACACTGCCTCTTCCGGTTCAACCAAGACTCTCGAGAACACCCTGAAGGCTACTTTCGTTGCCGTCGCTCACACCTACGGCTTCCTTACTCCCAACCTGTGGAAAGAGAACGCTCTCCGCCCCTCACCACTTGAGGAGTACAGCGACATTCTCCGCGAGGGAAAGAGGTACTAGAGGGTGTTTTTGGGTGACATGGGTCTTTTCTAGAATTCCTGGGTTATGGCGCGGGGCATTACATTCGGCGCCTCACGTATGTATCCAACGATAGTGCTGGGTCAACTGGCATGAAAATGAACAACTTTCAATGATGACTTTGAGTTTCTGGTTTCCACGTGCGTGACTTTTGCATACAATGTTCAGCTATGAGGTGTCTGGCGAGCAAGGAAAAATTACATGTGTGTGATGGCAATGACGGAAACCGCCCGAGTACAATCAATGATAACCATTTGATGTTGCTGGGAGTCGACAACGACAAAGTGCCTGGTCGCGTGTTTATCAACAAATGTGATAACACCAGCCTAGGATTTGGTAAGATCACAAATTTCACAATGCATTCAATTCTCTATCTCGCTACGACATGAGCACTATTTTATTCAAGTTCCCTTACTCGCCCTGCAGTGGCTGGCCATTTCCACCCATGGTAATAGTCTTGGTAACAACATACTCGTCAATACCCATATGGCTTCCTTCCCGTCCAAATCCAGACTCCTTGACGCCACCAAAAGGTGAAGCAACATCTGAAATGAGACCTGTATTGACGCCAACCATGCCCACCTCCAATGCCTCCGCCACTCTGTACACCCTCTGAATATCGCGGCTGAAGAAGTATCCAGCAAGACCCACATCGGCCGCGTTGGCAAGCTTAACGACGTCGGCTTCGGTCTTGAAAGGGAAGAGACCCGCTACAGGACCAAACGTCTCGTCCTTGGCAAGTTGCATGTCCTTGGTCATGTCACGGAGGACAGTAGGTTGGTAAAAATTTACACCGAGATCAGGGAGTTTCTGACCGCCATGGAGTATCTTGGCACCGTTCTTGACGGCATCCTGGACATGCGCGTCGACTTTTGATACGGCGCGATCGTGGATGAGGGGACCGTGTGTGATGCCTTCTTCGTATCCACCGCCGACCTTGAAACTCTGGACTTTTTCTGTGAACTTGGTGCAGAAATCATCGTAGATGCCGGATTGGACGTAGATTCTGTTGGCGCATACGCAGGTCTGGCCTGAAGAGCGGAATTTGGATGCGATGGCTCCGGTTACAGCGGATTCGAGGTCAGCGTCGTCGAAGACGATGAATGGTGCGTTTCCGCCTAGTTCGAAAGAGAGTTTCTTTAGGGTGTCGGATGACTGCTTCATCAGAAGCTTTCCTACACCTGTGGAACCTGTGAAAGAAACTTTCTTGACGGTCTTGCTTGATGTGATTGTCTCGCCCACCTCTGGGGTATTTTTGAGGGCCGTGACGAAGTTGACTACACCCTTTGGTATTCCCGCGCGGTGTGCAAGCTCGGCCAGGGCAGCAGCGGTAAAGGGAGTCTCACCAGGAGACTTGGCTACGACTGTGCAACCAGCCGCTAGTGCTGGACCAATTTTCCTTGTAATCATGGCTGCTGGGAAGTTCCATCTATCAATGTTAGTCGTGCTAGCTATACTTACTTTAAAACCATACCTCAGTACTTACGGTGTGATCAATCCAACAACGCCGACCGGCTCCTTGATTGTGAACACCCTGTTTCCAGCAATTGACGCTGGAATGGTAGTTCCATAGATGCGCGGCGCTTCTTCCGCGAACCATTCATAAAAGCTCGCGGCATAGTTGACCTCTCCCTTCGCATCTGCCATGGGCTTTCCATTCTCCCACGTTATGAGCTTGGCCAGGTCCTCTGCGTTGTCCATCATGAGCTGGTACCATTTCCGTAGCATGCGTGAGCGCTCGCGGCCGGTAGTTTTGCGGAAGGAAGGAAAGGCTGCGGCTGCAGCAGCGATGGCAGCTTCGGTATCGGCGCGATCCATCTCAGGCATTGTGCCGATGAGTTCGCCTGTTGCTGGATCTGCGCAACGATAAGAATGGGCTCATATCAAATGGGTATAGGGAAATTACCGTGAACCTCGAAGGTATTGCCAGATTTTGCGTCTATCCATTCTCCATTGACATATGTCTGATTCTTCAGCAGCGACTTATCGTTGAGCTGTAGGTGATGTTAGTCTGATAAGGACAAGAGTTGATGGGAGCTGCTAGCATACAGGCGGTACTGAGTGTCCCATGTTTGCGTATCCTCTTGAAACAACTGATGGCAAGGTTCTCTTCTGAAAGCTATTCCTGTAGGCTGACTGACGTGCAAGTGATCGAGTGGCAGCGACGAAAGAGCGCATTGCTATCTTTGGTGGGGACGAAGAGAAAATAATAAAATGCCGCGACCTTGGCCAATCCTGAGACGGCACACGTGAAATTATTAGGGCAAGTCTAGTCCGCCGACAGAGTCCAGGCGTCAATTGCTAATCACCTTTGGGGTGGGTGTTGAGTGGAACTGCAGCAACCTATGACGTTTGAGAGAGCTATGGCCGAAATGCGGGGTTCTGCGTTCTCGAAGAGCTCAAGGTGGGATGGCGGCGAACAACTCAGAGGCAACGCCAAGTGCATATGAACAACACGGAATTGCGCAAGACGTTATCTAATGAATTTGGGTTACGAACAAGATGAAATTGGAACAATATCGTACTCTGGCATAGCTGTTTGTGCAGGATTTCTAATAACTTTGCGACAGAGACTCTACGCGCTGGTAGCGTATAGAGCGTATAGGGCGTATGGAGCGTCAAGAGCGTGTAGTCGGTTGGGCATGAAATGAAAGTGGCTGTCGCTTAATTTTATGTGGAAAGAGAGAAAATTGACTCATAGCTGCCTGCACTGACAAGAGTATAACACCGTGATCATAGAAGGCAAATTGAAGACGTAGGAAAAGAAAGAGGATGCGTCACCACGACTCCATATGGATGTATAGACACATTCAGATCATTGTGAGCTTTTCTTTATTGAAACAACAGTTCAAACCATAGTTTGTGTAATTTTGTATTACAGTTATTGTTATGTGGTGATCCGAAGCGTCAATAGGCGTGGCTGACGAGCTGTGCTGCGCTTGGTGGTTGCGATTTTCGTCGCACTACAACACAAATGCAATTAGACCCAAATACGTACCATCACTGCTCCAGCAAAAAACACTCCATCACACATTCTGCAGAAAAGCAGCATGGACATTCTGTTTATCGTATTTCTAATTCATTCTACAAGAGACTAACGTCAATTCGCAGTGCCTTCAGGATGGTCCACATGAGGGTGTCAGGATGAATTCGCAGAGACTTGCACAATCATTATTATAAAATAGATATATTGCTATTGAACAATGGAAACAGTATTGAGCATGGTACGTTCTGGGCGTCACTGTCCAGGGGGGCTTGCGAGGATGGAGTCGTCCTGGCACGTGGCGCACGTGCGTGGTTCGCCCTTCCCCACAGATGCCAGCGAGCTCTAATGGCATTAAGCTTTTAGAGCCGCATGTCGATCATGCAGGAACTGACGGCAGGAAGAGCTGTCAAAGAAAAAAAGAGAGCTTGAATAGCAGTCCAGAGTCGGCCAGGAGACCCCCGAAAAGTTGCGGAACTTGCCTGATTCTTATTTCGACGTCGATTTTCGAGCCGTTTCACACTTATAGAATTATTAAATGTTGAGAAACAAGGTGCATTCTTTATTGTCGTGATTGCGGCGTCGAAGAAGCGTTCCCTGCTCTAAAATCGTGTTGAGTTTTAGCGCGCTTAAGATTGGGTGAGCAGCCAACATTGGGTCAACCAGCTCCAACGCGGCGCTCCCCCATCAACCACACGCCCCTCAGCGACATCATCTATTCGGACTTTCCTACTTCTCGTGGATTTTGGAGGGGTTTGCCATTTATCATTTGTCGTTCGCGTCCATTTCTGCGCTCTTTTCGTTTGTGCATCGCGCACCCGCCGGCGCACACCTATTCACAACAACACGAGACACGGCCAACCGGCAGTCAGCATCGCGCGCACTTTTGCCGTCATCGGCGCACATGCACGAGAGCTTTCTCTGCTACTAATGCAACCGTGAAAGTTGACAAATACCCTATTTGGGCGGTGTAAGTGCGCCCTAGCTGCGACGCATCGGATCCCCTTCACTCACTGCACTACCCAAGGAACGCAACAGCTTCACCGCAAACAAGCCCCTATGTCTAGCCGATCGAAGCGCAAGTTCGACATCGACCCCAACGCATCCGATCCTGACGACTTTGATTACGACGATTCGGAAAGACGCGCAGCACCTCAGCGTCGTCGCAACCGAGGCACGCCGGGGGCCAAGAAGAAGCCCTCGAAGCGCCAGCGGCGCGTGTACAGCGGCTCTGATATCGACGACGACGACGAAATCGAGTCGGACGACTCCTTCACCGAGCGCTCCGAGTCAGAGGAGCCAGAAATCAACCCTGCGACAGGCAGAAGCGTCCGTCGCGCCACCAAGAAACAGATCAAGTACGAAGAGAGCGAAGACGAAATCGAGGATACGCCATCGGAAGACGATTCACCCAAACCTGCCTCGCGACGCCGTGCACAGCCGTCCATTGAAAAGGTTGACAAGCCATCGCTTATTGTAAAGCTGAAGATGCCCGACAACAGCTCCAGTCGCAACCTGCGCACTCGTACTGGCAGCAAATCACTTGCGCGCGGGCGAACACCAGAGGTTCATGGAACTCGACGTAGTAATCGTCTTTCGCACGATATTGAAGAACCTATCGTCGCGCTCTCTGACTCCGGCAAGCATGTCACCGTCATTCGTGAAGGGACCCGCAGTCCTGAGCCCATTGCGCGCGCAACAAGAGGAGGCAAAGGTCCCAAGATCGAGCATCCTAGCGCCATCATGGAAGCTTCGCAGGAGACATCAATCATCCACGATGACACTCCTGGTCCTCTTGACGCCATAATTGCTGGCACACAGACCCAAGTGGAGGCAAGCAAGGACAGCTCACCTGCGCAAGATGTGCAAGAGGAAGACGCCGAGGGTGAGGAGGACATGGAAGGTGTAATTCAAGAATCTCAGCATGACGAAGGTGCTGCTGAGGACTCTGACGAGGAGGGCCCAGTGGCTCGCAGTGGCCGTAATCTGAGGGTATGACGGTATTTGACTCTGAGTTGCGTGCTCAAACTAACTAGTCTTCTAGAATCGTGCAGCATCATCCAAGCGCAAGCGTGCCGCCGATGAGAGCAGTGACTTTGAACCCCCCGCCGAGGACGAAAAGGAGGAAGAACTATCCGAGTCCGACAATGATAAGGGCAAGGCATCTGCATCAGAAAGCGCTTCAGGCTCAGGAAGGCGTTCGAACCGCCTCCGAGGGAAGACTCGTCAGTCCCAGCGTAGCAGGCGCAACTCATCGTCTGAAGAATCAGGGCTTGATCAAGATGAATTGCAGGATGAGCTTCAGGACCTGGAATACAACAAGAGACGGCGACTGAGCCGCCGAAAGCCGGACGAAGATCTAGCTTATGACTCGATGCCTAAACGCCGAGCCCGTAACACTGGAGTAGACTACCGTGTCGTCCGACCGGAGATGAACACCATGTTCGACAATGACGACGATCCGCTAGTTGCCGACAAACCACGAGCAAGAGGTGGCCGATCTACATACAGGAGCCTCTGGCGCAGCCAAGGTCCCTTTGGTGGTGGTGTCGAAGCTGGCATTGGCGCGACAGGCGGTGACTCTGACAGCAGCGAGGATGAGAACCAGAAGATGCCTAAGCCAGCTGGTGGAATGATTGGCATGACCCCAACCACAGCGACGGCCCCTGGGTTCGGGTTTCCCCAAACTCACAATGCTGACCCACAACAAGCCTCTGGTGGTGGCCCAGCAAATCTTGGCAAGGTCAAGGACAAGAAGGCCCTCGCGGATGCTGATCCTCTGGGTGTTGATCCAAACGTCAATTTCGATGGAGTAGGTGGTTTGGACGACCACATCAACAAGCTGAAGGAAATGGTCATGCTTCCACTGCTATACCCTGAAGTTTTCCAACGCTTCAAGATCACGCCTCCGCGAGGTGTTTTGTTCCATGGACCACCCGGTACCGGTAAAACACTCCTTGCCCGTGCTCTCGCTTCCAGTGTCAGTACGCATGGGCAGAAAGTCACCTTTTACATGCGCAAAGGTGCTGATGCCTTGAGCAAGTGGGTGGGAGAAGCTGAGCGGCAGCTTCGTCTTTTGTTTGAAGAAGCGCGGAAAACCCAACCTAGTATCATCTTCTTTGATGAAATTGATGGTTTGGCACCGGTTCGATCGAGTAAACAAGAACAAATCCATGCTTCGATTGTCGCGACACTTCTTGCTTTAATGGACGGTATGGATGGTCGTGGGCAGGTCATCGTCATAGGTGCTACCAATCGACCTGATTCAGTAGATCCTGCGCTTCGACGTCCAGGACGATTCGATCGAGAGTTCTATTTCCCACTACCAAATGTTGCAGGTCGACGAGCCATTATCGACATTCATACCAAGAACTGGGATCCACCTCTAAAGCCGGATATGAAGGATCAACTTGCGGAGCTGACCAAGGGCTACGGCGGTGCCGATATTCGAGCATTGTGCACAGAGGCAGCCTTGAATGCCGTGCAAGGAACGTACCCTCAAATCTACACATCCGAAAAGAAACTCTTGATTGATCCTAGTAACATCAAGATTCTAGCAAAGGATTTTATGATCTCGGTCAACAAGATGGTTCCTTCCTCTCAGCGAACCGTCACAGCAAGCGCAGCGCCATTGGGCAAGAACATCGAGCCACTGCTGCGGAAACCCCTTGAAGCAATCATCAAGCGCATTGACGAACTCATTCCTCGGAGGAAAAAGCTCACGGCACTCGAAGAAGCTCAATTTGACGATCGAGAGGACGAGAAAGGTTTCGAACGTGAGGCCACTATGCGGAACTTCGAAAGCAGCAGGATCTTTAGGCCTCGTTTACTCATCAGTGGTCTCCAAGGCATGGGTCAGCAATATCTCGGCGCTGCGTTGTTGAACAGAATAGAGGGATTGCATGTTCAATCATTTGACCTTCCAACCATCTTGGAAGACTCGACCCGAACACCCGAGGCGGCCATCACGCAACTGTTCACTGAAGTAAGGCGACACAAACCTAGTGTCATATACATCCCTGCAGTCGACGTCTGGTACCAAACACTTCCCACACAAGCGATCAAAACGTTCAAGCTTCTTTTGCGAAGTATTGGCGCTAATGAGCCGATCATGGTTTTGGGCATCATGGAACTGTCAAGTGAAAATGAGAAGCCTGACCGACAGATGATGATGGATCTCTTCTCATTCTCACAGACGAACCAGTTTCAACTCAAGCGACCAGACCAAGAAGGCCGCTCGGAATTCTTTAACAACATCAGCCACTACATCCGCATGTCTCCTGCAGATTTCCCCGACCCTGATAACAGGAAGAAGCGTGTACTGCCTGAACTAGAGGCCGCACCCATCGTTGAACCGGTCATTGATCCTAAAGAACTTGCGGCTCGCGAAAAGTGGCAAAAGAAACAAGACAGACTCACGCTCAACAAGATGAAGATAGTTATCCAACCTATCATGGATCAGTTGAAGAGGAGCCACAGGAAATTCTTCAAGCCAATCCTGGAGGAAAGCTGGTACTCTTATCTGCTTGAGGAACAAGATCCTGACTTTGTCCGGTCAGACTTGCCACACGACGAGCAAGAAGAGCAGGGCGCCATACGACCATGGGAGTTCTCTAAGGATTCCAAGGGCGTTGACGTCCTTTTGCATGTGGAGAGTGGTAACAAGTACTACAACTTGGACCTCAGCACCATCGAGAAACGCCTTTCAAACGGTTACTACAAGCGCCCAGCAGATTACCTCTTTGATATTAAGACTCTTGTCAAAGATGCTAAGACTTTTGGAGATGCCGAACGAACCCTGAAGGGTAATGAGATGATTACAAACGTCGAGGTTGATCTAGACAACTTTTTCATGCAACAAAATCCTGGCCTGCTTGCAGAATGTGAGGCAGTATATCAACGCGAACTCGAGAGGGAGCGCAAGGCGCAAGAGAAGCGGGAGAAGGTCATAGCGGCGAACAAAGAGTTTGCTGATATTGCCCGGGTGCCTCCTGAGCAATCAATCGGTACAACGGAAACCTCGGGGCCTATTGTCTTGGGCGAACCCATTCCTGGACATTTGGCTATGCCGCCTGTGACTCCATTGCGGCCAGTTTATGCCGTGGAGTTGTCCAATGGCACACAGCACGCAACCAACGGCTCTACTGCGCCTTCCAACGATGACACACACATGACTGACAGTCAAGATTTGAATGCCAATACGCAACATGATTTCCACTTCCAGACTCCAAGTAGGATTGACACCCAGGGAACTCAGACACAGAAGTCGCAGATCGCGGGTCGCACATTCATGGCGCCGAACTCGCATCCCAATGACTACCACAACAGTGCTTCTACAACAACTTCTGGTCAAAAGACTTCGCATAGGTCTTCAGACAACAAGTTCAGTACTCAGAGTAGCAACGGTATTGCCCCCTCTGGCATCCCCAACTTTGCGGAGATGCTGCCAGAACAGAGCGGTTCACAGCTTCCTGACACACAAGGTTCGCCAAATTTCTTTGCTCGACGCTTCCAACTCTCGCCCCGTATCTCCCCAGCACCAACAACTAACCACGTCCCCAACACAGAAGTCCACTATGTCAGCAGTCAACCGTCAAACTCTCAACCCTCACAATCATCGCAATACGTTACTTCTATGCCAGCGCCTGCACCTCCACATCACTCGAATCTCAACCAGATTTTGAATGACGAGGAGCCAAAGCCTCAGCTCATTATCGACGATGCGCTGGTTACGGCCTTGCACGATAAGCTCGTGCAGTCTACATCAGGCTGTTCACTCGAACAACTAGAGCAAATCAATGCCGCGCTCATGGATGCCATCTGGAAGCACCGGTCCGACTACAACCGCAACGTTGTCCTTAAGGAGGTCACTGAAGCGTTCAACGTCATCATCAACGATATCCAGGCCATGCAAGAGATCCTTCGATCGAGCCAAGAAGAAGAGGAGGCGGAACTGCGGAGACAATACAACTCTACGCAAGATGACTGGTTCTCCCAGACACAAGCACGTCGCTAGAGTTCTAGCAATCGCTTTGTATATACCTCCTCTCTTCTTCAACTCTTGGTTCAAGTCGTTGGGGCTGTTGGATGCATTCACCCGTGCATGGCGTTTCAGGTTTAACGGAGAACATGTCTGGGAAGTTGTTGAGTCTTTTTGGCATATACACACCTTTTCTAAGGGAGTTAGAGCAAAAAGGAGTTGTGCTGTTTATTTCTTCTCTCGGTTGCTACATCACCACACCACTACTACTCATGTACCATGACTTTTCTTTTTTATTCCCGTTTTCTTGCCTCTCTACTTTTGTAGGATGTGCTATATTGCATATCTCGGGACGGCGGGGCTGTCCCCCCCCTCCCCCCCTTCCTTTTGAATTTGTGTGGGCTAGTTGCTTCTGGAGATATTTGTACGGCGGTATTTTTGTGTAGTGTGTGTAAGAATGAAGAAGATGATTGTTCCAGTAAAACTGATAACCCCAGTTTTCTTTTTTGGTCAGTTTGTTTGTTGTTATGTCTTGTTATGCATTGCTGAGAAGAGACTTGCTTTAAGCGTAGACAGTGGTGTACGAATCAGGCTATGTTACTACGTACAAGATGCCGAGGCAAATACTTATAGACATGACTACATGTTACACAAACTATGTACATTAGAACCGATATCCTCATGTGCCAAGAAACAATATGCTTATCCAAAACCACCGCTTTTTTTTTCCAAAAAAAATAGAATAAAGGAAAACAAACAAGAGAATCTAAGCGTATCTAGACATTTAATCACAACCCCCACTCTATCTCTTTCCCCTATTATATCCCAACGAACAAGTGAACGCCTGAAAATCACACTTGAACGGATCTTTACAGTCGCGATATCCCGGGTCGCTACACGGCCACCCGGGACACCCTGTTATCGTTGGCCCGCAGCATTACGCCACAATGTTGGGCTCTGTGTAGCAGATGTTTGGTGAGCATTATGAGTCTACGGTGCAGAAAGCGCCGGGGGTGAGGAAGGCGGCGTAGGACGTTATGGCTTCTTTTCGGGTTGGGGAGGGTGATTGGTGTATCGGGGAGGGGGACTGGATCGCTGGAGCGGGAGGCTGGGGCATTGGAGAGGGCGAGGGTATGGGTGTTAGAGAGGTGAGACTGGTGATGCTTGAGAGAGCGGTGGCGATTGCAGAAGTAAGAGGGTATGACGAAGCTGGAGTGGCGGGCTTTTCGGGTGGAGCGTTCAAGGTACTTGGGGAGGTTGGGAAAGTTGTGGAGGAGGTGGGATTGTCATACTTGCTTGCGAGCTGATTGACTTGGTAGTTGGACTTGATGTACTCACAGATTTGTTATCGTTGGAGGCTCCCGTGATCTCATGCCTAAATACGACAGTTAAGATGATAGCCAAAACCACAATAGCCACAATAGCCACGATTCCTATATGATCTTTCATGAAAACCCCTAGACTGAACTTGTTGTTCTGATATGCCCCTCTATTGTCGGCATGAGGGTTGACATTATAATTGACCGTATTGTGATTGTCCTGTCGTGCTCCATTAAGGTTCTGAGAAGCGTTTGTTTGTCTTGCTCCTTTATTGTGGTTTTGCGAGGTGAGACTCGGATTTGCATTAGTACTATTGTTGCATCCGTTCCAACCGATGTGACGATTAAATATCTGGTTTCTTCCAGGAATTGCGACATCCCTCATCTCCGAATGCACGCTGGAATGAGAGGCCATACTGTGATACTAAAGGATAAATGTTATTAAATTAAGGATGTAATAAGGCTAGATACCTTCCTAGCATACATTTGAGTACCGGAGGAGCAGAAAGTCGAGGATGAGGGGTTGGGGAAGTAGCACTGCAGGCCTGTGTTGGCATCACAAATTTCTTGGACTCAACGTAGCTTATCGTGGCTTTGAATCAGGTTCCGAAGATCAGAGAGTTACCCCAGCGAATGGTTTAGAGCATATCTCCGGTGAAGACATAGGGGTAGTGCGCCCTGTGCTACCTCTTGTTAATGTAGTATTGGGAGTAGCTAGCACTAACCTGTTTTCGAGCAGCCACACTGGATTAGCCAGATTGGGCTAGCATACAAACGGCAGTGAAAGGATTGTATTGGGATTTTGATACTCCCACAAGAGTTTCTTCTATAGCTATAATACACCAGTTACTCTCTGCCTTGTTCCTCTCTTTTCAACAGGTAAAGGGCTACCAGCTAAGACTGTAGGTGTTGTATCTACCACAGGACCGGCTCTTAAGAAGTGACAACGAGACCTTTCCAAAGACTATTTTAGCATCAATCGTCCTACCCCCAAGTCTATTGAAACGAGTACAGATTACGCTGGCTATGGGAGTGAAATGATTCCTTTCATCGACACATACCCGACCTGATCAGTACGGACAACGACAGGAGAGCATTTGTAGCTTAACATGCTATGAGGATCATTCTTAGGCTATCTTCTTTGCTGGATATTTGGACAAAAGTTGTGCAGTAAGACTGTGTCACGTTGTGGCTGCATTTCGTGTAACCCTACGAAAGGTTCTGCGCAAACCAAATCATAGTACAAGAGGCTGATTTCTGCCTTGCAGACCATTCTATAATGATAACAAAAGTCAAAATTTACCGGAATGTAGTATTTTGAGAGAGACTTCTGGTGCCACGTTGGTTTTGCATGTGTGTTGATGCGATAGAACAGACTGACATAGGTTCACTTATAGCCACCAACTTGCTTGTGGCTGCATATTCACCAACGTGGACAAACTAACATCAGGTGGCGGTTTTTATTTGATTGATTTCCGCCTGGTTGATGGTCCTTGAAAATCAAATTTCTGTAAACCTGTCCTGTCTTCAATACAATACAAATATGGAACTCGTTGACTGTGCAGCAAGCGTTAGCCAGCTCCTGGTTTACTAATCCTCATCAGTTATCAGCCTCTAGAGACTTTATACTCAGCCTTTTCACTGCAATTCGACTTACCGTGACGAAGCAACGAATATTAGGCTATTACTTCATACTCTTCAACGCCTCGGCCGTCAACACGTCGACGACGACCACAGTCCCGCCCTCCCTGTTCTGATATCCATATCTGGTATCGCATGCCAGGTGCTACACCTCATTAAACCAAAGCGAATCTTTGGTATCAACTGGGCACCAGTCATATCAAAAAATAAGATCATCTTAGCGTTCGAGACATTTGATAAGAAGAGGAATTTACTCAATTTATACATCTCTCGAGAACATCAAGAAGCCCTCATGGATCTTGGAAAAATGGTTGAATCATCTTGCAAGAAGCTTTGTGTGGAAACTCTTGTAACAGGGTCAAATTGAAGGGGCACATCTCACAGCGCTAATGATACAACTGGCGCATCCATGGACCCGCATCCAAACCAATCGGCCCATGAGCCTACCAGAATGCTCACTGTAAAGCTTGTTTTTCTAGTATCGATACATATTAATACTGACAACAGTCCAGTTCACAATGACAGATGTCAAGATCTCTAATCATAACTCAATATTAAACGGCCGGGTGCAAGATTCCGTAAAAGCCGAAGTCAAAAACTATACTCTCGGAGCTCCGGGAAGGAATTATCTGGGAAATGAGAATAACGAAGCCAAAAGAATATTTTTTTACAATCTAGCCGTCACAATACAAGTCATTCACACCCAGACTATGCCCACATGCCGGCCAGAGCATTTGTGCCGCCACCGAGCCAGGAAAATCATGCTGAAGAAGCAGCACTTAGGTTCCGCGAGATCTCGAGCAATCGACCCATCTCATCACGAGAACTGTCATCTTATCATGCAGCCAATTCTAGGGCAGGGGGTAGGGGACCGTTATCGCAAGGTAACCACCACGCACGGCGTTTGGAGCGGGATTTTACTAACCTACAGATGAACGAAAACAGACTAAGAGATCCCCACCACTACCAGACTGAAGACTGGTATCAAGATGTGAATAGGCACCCCCCGCAAAGGATTAAAAATTCCAATTCTCATAGTCCTTTTGCAAATCCCATAGTCCCGGCAGTAGCATCTTCTGCGATTGACGATAATGAGGAAATTATACCACTTGATATACCTGAGGATCAGTCCTTGGAAATCTTAACAGAGCCTCTTGAAGTTCTAGCTGATACTCAGATGATGGCTCCTGGAAGCAGAACTCGCTTGGGGCATGTGCTTTTTGATGAAGCGAGCAACGGCAGAGAGGCCAATCTGATAAACACAACCCTGGTCCAAGATAGTGGCTACGATATGGACTACCATTATCAAAGCAGCACCGCAGCTTCATCTTCTCATGCTGCTTCGGCAAAGAATATATCACGGGGAAGCGGTTATTCTGCCGTGAAAATTGCATCAGCTACGAGAGTACTGCTGTCAGTATTTCATGAAGATGGGGAGTTGTTACTGCTGTACAAGACCGCAGTGAATAACCCATATATTGGACCTGATCGACTACGAAGGAACTTACGTCGAATGTTCAAGACCTACCCGAAGCAATTGGGGGTTGAAGTTATAAAAAGATTCGAGTATCTTGCATCCCGGCTCGTGCGGATGCAGTCTTCTCTCATAGCAAGCTCAATCGTCGAGAAATTGCAAGAGGTCCAAGGAGCTTTTTGGATGTCTGATAGTGAGCACGACAACGAGAGCTCCGACGAAGACAATGACGTCCCTTCTGGGGCTTTTTTAGTCAATGAAGAGGCTTTTGAAGATCTGGTAACTTTCCGCGAGTTCTTTATTGAGAGCAGAGCTTTCCAAGCCCTTCACGCCCAGGTGCGAGCTTTTGTAATGGCCAAATCTACATTCAAGGTAGATGCAGGCGCTGCAAAGATCCAAACTACATCAGAAAACAACTCAGAGAAAAAGTGTCTCGCAAGATCAGTTGTGAGACAAAAGCCGTTCTTGACCTGGCAGAGCTGGATTGAAGACGGTAAGCAAACCATCGATGGCCTGTTTCGTGATAAAAGCATGAAAAACATCGCCTATGGCATATTACTTCTTTTCTTCGATGCGTTTATGTTAGCGACCGACAATATTCTAATCGCTACAGGTCAACTGGAGCCGGCTCTAAGATCTAACATGACGCGTCTTCGATGGCGATGCGTATGTACTGCTATTCTATATTTGGTGTTCTCCTACTGAAAATCAGTACTAACCACCAACAGGATTGCGGCGACGCTTTGTACAGCGACGTTCTGGAGCTTCGTGAGGGCGGAGTGTCTGAACTTGCCAGCCACATGCAACGTATCTCTGGAACCAGGGTACATGTATCATCATGCAACCAGCAGAACGATAACCAGCAATACATCGTACTCCGCCCTGCTCAATGGATACAAAACGCAGGAAGAAAAATTGGGGCAGGGTTAGAAAGCACAACTCAGCAACCAGCTGGCCTCCCACAACATAATACGTCAAGCCCTATCAAGGCTTCCTCTCCCCCGAACCTCTCTGCTGCTCAACAAGATAGACTCCATATTTTGGCTTGCATGGATCGCATTCAAGTTCCTGTAGGACTCATACAAGATCGTATCGAGGATGCCACAATGGATCGCATGTTACTATGCTTCCTGTGAAGACAGTACATGCGCCATCGCGGCATTGTCCGTCGCATAATTGCCCTCAAGAGTATCAAAGGATTGTTATTTGTCAAGTTTCAGCTCTTTACGTATCGGTGGTATAGTCGACATCCTTCATCACGGACGATGTTCCGTCGACGCTGATTTGGCATCGGCAACGTGTGAATGCATACTTCCTTCACCCTTGGTCGAGCCTTCGGATGGAGCACAATATCGCTATAAACCTGTTCCGCTCGATACATTACCGCCTGTCCTACCAAAACACTTGTCGAACCTGATTACTTGTCCTAGGGATGCTCACGAAGATGAGACTTGGATCTTGAATCAGCTGCCAAAGCGTACACGTGGCGAGCTTTTGTCGTTGCTAGTCTGCTCTTTGACATCCTTTGGTCACAATTTCAGTATGATGTCCAAGGAGCGTTTGGCGTTAGCGCATGGATCATGTCGATTTTCACTACTCTACTTGCTGTTGTAATTATTCAAGCTGAGAAGAGGCTAATCTGAATGTGCATTTCCAGTACGAAGGAGCTCGTTTTAAGTGAGGAGTCATCTTGCCCGTGCGCCCACTCTAGAGTAAGTGCGCCTATCTAAAATAGCAAAACAAAGCTACAAAGAGTTAACAAAACTAGCCAAAAAAAAGGAAGCTATTCAACATAGTCTAAGTTAGCCTTTCCCTAGTTCTTCTAGCTCATGGCGATAGTTCTGCGATAAGCAGACAGTATTTTAGTTGTGGAAAACAAACGCATGAACTATATGATTTCTCACCAAAAACGAGCTCCTTCGTATAAAATCAGTGTTTCTAATTCCGCAAGCGTGCAATGACGAATGCTGCAATAAGATATATACACTGCATGACGAATTAGCATATTTTTTAATCTGATCAATGATGTGACTTACAGCAGAGAAAAAGTACGGTAGGCCGACACCAGTACCCCCAAGCTTTATGGCCTGTACCCACAGAACAGTCATCAAAGGAGCGCCGACCAACGACCCAAGCGTCTTTGTCAACATGACTATACTGAAATCCTGGACATCCGAATGCGCCAGCGCAATAAGGGGTGACTTGACCAGCGACATTGTAAAAACCGGCAGCGCAGAGCCAAGAGCATATATGATCAAAGCTAGCAGTGGATGTCAGCATACCTCCACCCATCCTTGCCATCCTGTCTACGTACCAGCAAGCAACATCCAAAACCTGGACGCTAGCGCCACACACAGCACGCCCACCACCGAAACTGCAATGCTTACTTCCGCACCGATGATATTAAGCCGCACTTCAGACCCTTGAACTGTCTTGGATGACATGGATGTCCGAATGATGCGCGGCACAATTATAGCCAGCAACGTGAAATTAACAAGTGCCTTGGCGGAGAGCATGTAACCTGCCTGTAGCACAATGTCAGCAACGTGGATATGTCAGTATACTTTGTAAGGGCGTGCCTACCTGTGCAAAAGTCCATTCATACCGCTTGGAAATATATTGTACCAGGAGCTTCGTGTCCGAACTCGCCAGCGCAGTAAGAAAGAACGAGCAAAGCAGGACTTGGAATTTGCGACGGCCAGTAACCAAACGCCTCATTTTGCGCGTTGCATGCAGGATACTTTGTAAGAAGCTAGTATGCGTTTCGAAGACCTCGCCGTGTCTGGTGGTTCTGCCCGGAAGTAACGGTCCGGCTTCTTCGTTTGGGTCTTGGGAAACTGGATCTGAGGTTGTAGATAGAGTGGTTAGTTTTGAAATCGAAGGGAGTAAGCTGACAGTTGGTATTGCACAGAGGAGGAGAGCGATGTTGAGCCAGAAGGGGAGCCAGAGACTGTTGCTCATGGTGAATGCGGCTAGAGTTGGTCCGAGGAAGGAGACGATGTAGGATGTTGAGCTGATGTATGAGAAGTAGGATGCCCTGTGGCGAATTAGTTTCTCTGGATACTTGAGGGGTTAAAAGGATAGTTAGATGGTTTACTTACCGTTCCACATATTCACTGGCCAACGCCGAAGTCAGTGTGAAGATTGTAGATTGAAATACGCATTCACCTCCGAGAACATTGAGAAATGGGCCGGCGATGATGGCGTTAGTTGGGAGGATATGCGGGAAGTTTCCTGATACAATGTTTAGAAGGAATATCATATAAGATGTGTCAGAAAGAGTAATGAGAAGACATACCAACAAGCATAGCCCAAGCACTCAAAAAAATCCTCGGCGCCAAATTACATAAAAGGACAATCTTGACGCCCCATCGCTCAGCAACAAAGCTGAAAGGTATTGTTACGATGAAGTCTGTGAGCGTGGTATCAGTATCGGGGAGAATAAGTAAAAATGATCACCCACATACCACAAACAACCAGCGTAGTCTCCATAGTTCCTTGCAACCACGCAAGACGACGCTGCACATTATCTATTTTACACAGCTTCTCTGGTATTGAGCCATCTGGCTGGATAGCAGACGGATCATGCAACTCGTAATGCGCCTGACACAGACGAAGTTCAACCACACGATTGAGCGGAAGCGTATACAAGACAGCTGAAAGATGTACGAGAATGAGGAGGAGTACCAACGGCCATATTGCGCGTTTGTGTACTACCGTAGATGGGCTGAAGGAAGCACGACGGAGTGGGGGTGACGGAGTGCGCAGAAGCCTGCGACTATGAATTTCAGACATTTACTTAGATGCGAAATCTATACCACGGCTTGCATCGTCATCACGGCTTGTCGTGTGTCTGGCGTATAGCATCTCATCTCTCCCTCTCCCCTTCGGCTGCTGTTATCGCAAACATCACGATAAGACACCATCCACGTGATCACGATAACGCACCTCTCAAGTGCCGTATATACACAAAACTCACCAGCACCTTCCCACTCGCCACGCAAGACAAGTCGGAAAGCTAACCCCACATTCCCCCATTCCGCTAACAACATCCTCTTTCCAACATAGCTAATCGTCCAGGGAAAGGATGGGGCCATAACCCCAGTGCATAAATCACAACGATATTACCCTTCTAGCCAAAACTCTCGTATTCGTCTAAATCCTCAGAATCCGATTGGAAAAAAAAAAGACCAGACCCAGCAGCGAAAAAAAGAAGGGATTATCCCAGCACCCCAAGGACCAACACATTGGGCCGAACTTCTTCCACGGAAGAAGGTAGGGTGGGGGGGGGGGATGATGGGAGAGGAAGTGCTGATAGTTGAGTAGGCAGGGATGAGTTGGATGAATGATGAGGGAAGGAAGGGAAGGGAAAGGTGTACGATATACATGCGTTAGAAGCATTATGGGCGTTTTGATTTGGAAATTCGAAGGGGGCATGTGATGGAATATATGGATTACTCGACTATTACATAAGAAGGGGGATTTGTGAAAAACAAAACGGAAGTTCAAAATCTATCCTATTTAACAAAAAAAAAGTCTACCTGTATCATTACTCCGTAACACCCCCTTCCTAAAACCCACTACAAAAACCCCCATCTCACCCCATACTCCCCCCACTCCTCTCCCCCCCAATAATCCCTGCCATCCTTAACAACTCCCTATCCATCTCCACATCCCCTGTCCCCAAGTTAACCCTCCTCCTCGCCTCGGCCTCTCTCTCCTGCCATGCCCACTCTTTCCTCTGCTGCTCCGCAACTTCATCCCCACCACACCCCCAAACCTCCAAGCACTCAATCTCAAATCGATCCTGCCAATCCTTTCCCTTTCTCGCCGGGAGTCTGGACGGAAGAAACGAGCCCCCGCCCTCAGCCAAATGCGTAAAGACCGCAAATTCGAGCGCGTCGTCGAGATGCAAGGATACAGGACCGGGGCGGAAAACGGAATGCGAAGAGTATGATGAAGAGGAGGCTGATTGGGCGGGGACGGGGGTCCCGAGGCCGATGCCTGCAGGTTGGGTTGGGGATTTATTAAAGTATGTGTAATCCGTACTATACGACGAAGCTGCAAAGACATCGTGGGTAGGTGAGAGTTGGAAGAGTTGGGTGGTGGAGTCGCCGAAGCAAGTCTTGCCGGTGTGTTTCCACTGCGAAGGGATGTATGCACCGTAAATGAGAGTTTGGTTTGGCGAGGCGGGCATAATGCTATCTGCGTGGCGCTTGGGTGGCAGCATGTCCTGGAGTGCGCGTTCGCGGGTGCTGGAGGGAGTGGCAGGGAGGAGACGGCCTTTTACGAGGAGGATGGTTGGGGCGCGCCAGTTGAAGACTTGTTTTTCGAAGGAACCCATGCTGAAGCCGTGGGTGTTGCCGCTGTAGAGGGGGCGGAGGCGTCGGAAGAGGTTGCTGCCCTTGATGAAGAAGGATAGTTGGCTTAAGGTGGTTAGATTTAGGATCTCGCCTGGTTCGTGGAGGACTGGTTCTAGTTCTGCTTTGGGTGGTGGGGTAACAGGATGATTCTCTTGAGTTGGTGATGTGGAGCCGGGCTTGCGCTTGGAAAGGTCAAAGTCTTTTGCGAAAAGGAAGTGTTCGAATAATGGATTGAGGCCGTTGAAGAGGTAGGGCAGCGTTGTTAAGACGACAGCATTGAAGACACGATATGTGACTCCTGGATGGTCTTCGGCACCAAAAGATGATAGTATAACATGTGCAGCGCGCCGAAGCTCTTCGACTCTGTCGTCTGATAGATCCGGTGCCAAACTCGAGAGACTCTGTTGTGCATCTATCGGCGCAATGAGCAACAACAGCTCCACCAGTTTCAAGAAGTTGTCTGTCGGTATAATGGAGTGGTGGACGTTGGTATGATCTCCCTGCTTGAATGCATCAATCGCATCCATAGACTCGAGCGCAGCCAACACCAGTTCATCGTCCTCATCCTCTTCTTCTCCCTCATCTCCTTCTGGTGCATCGACCGCAAAACCCATATTATTGCCACCCTGATTCCCTGTATCCTTGGCCATCTCTTTCTCTCTTTCTTCCACGCTCGACCGTATCCCCTTGTCATATATCGCCAAACTGCGATATATCTCCCTTAGCCAAATTCCCCTATCTCTCTTCTTGACCACTGCCCCATATCGCTCTGTCAATATCGTGACAACCTTGAGCAGCGCCTCATGTGTTAGAATGGCGGGGGCCTGGCTCGGCAGCGGAAAGGCTCCAAGGTAACTTGCCATCTGAAAGACGACCGAGCCCACGCTCAGCGCGTCGGGAAGCTCCAAGAATCGGCATAGTGTAGTCTCGCTCCAGTAGTGCACCCCAGACTGCGTGTCAGCCAGCGAGCGGAATACAGATTTGAAGCAGTAGAGCTCGAGGGGTGTGAAGCTTTTCTGTGCGAATCGCTCAGCGATGGCTTGGGAGAGCTGCTCTGGCTGGTGTTAGATTGGAGAGCGGAGAGTTTGGTGGATACATACCTAGTGTTAGCCGAGGCGCTTCGTGCGACTCTCCTTGACCCATGATGGCGTGGGTAAGGCGGTATTCAGCTGTAGTGTGTCTTGCATGATTCGTGAAGCTGCTGCCTCAACGTTGGAGTCTGACAAGCAATGACGGCATGTGGGTTATCTCCGGTAACGCCGAGGAAGAGGGCTATTCTTTCTGAGTCTGTAGTCGAGGCATTGGATCGTATGCAAGAGATATCTTCTCTTAATCCAAGCATTGCGTGTGATTTTTTGAGATGCGAACAACTTATGTACATATCATTCAAGCTTGCGCTGTAAGTTCAAAGGCGTGCTCTTATCTAAGCAAAGTCCAGAACACTATCCTATCCTACTTTGACTCCTTTCTGGCCGTCTCGGTTTGCTCTCCAAACACCTTCGCCACCTTCAAATCTTTCTAGCTTCCATATTTCTGCTCTATCCTTTGTCTCTTCGAGCGTCTCTTCGCCTGCCCTCCACGCTGCTTGTCGATGTGGCGCGGAGACAGCAATGACGATACTCTCCTCACCAATTGGGCATTCGCCTAGTTTGTGGATGATGGCGATCTTAGTACAAGAGTGCTTGGTAAGTATAGAGGTACCAATCTTGAACAGGGTCGAGATGGCGAGGGGCGTGTATGATGTATAGGACAATGACGAGACAGGCTGGTCGTTGAAGGAGTCGCGCGTTGTGCCTATGAAGAGCACAGTCGCACCTGCAGATGGAGAGCGGACAAAGCGTGTGGCAGAGAGAGAGTCGAGGTCGTGGGGAGTAAGCTCTACATGAATGTTGTTGGTGGTTTTGGTGACAGGCTCCGTGGGTATGTCAGGGGTGTAGGACTGGGATTCTGTGGTTGACATATCGGCTTCTGCTAGCCTTGGCTATTGCTTGTATTTCTTTTCAAGAAAGACTCCAGGGACTGCTCTATGAGTGGCGGTATGACTGGCTAGCGTAGAGATTAAACTTCCTGGATAGACCATGTTAGTGCACCGGGCCCGCCTTGAAGATATAAGTATATCTCAACTGAACAACTGGAGTGATAAAGTACCTGAATGTCTGGGAGATGCAGCCGAGAATCAAAAGAAATAACTTTGCATGTGCCTTTGCAAGATAAGGGTGCTATCAGCTGGACCCCGCCATAGCTGACCAACCGTGACGCCACATGAGATGCTTGGCCACTTACCGCTCAGGGTCTAGTTACACGCGCGAATTCTTCAGGACGCTGTAAATTTGGTGTGTGTGTGTATGTATGCATATACATACAGTACACATGTATATACTATATATGTACTTGTGCCTGAAGCGCGTGTTCGCAGGAGATGGGACGGAAGCAATGTCGGAGATGCCGTCATAGCTCAGCGGGAGGGTTCGCTTAGCGCCGATCGGCGACCTGCATCGTCACATGTGGAGCACTAAGTCTCCGGCGTGGCCCCGTGGATAGCATGCTATGGGCCATGGCATAACTTATTAGCTCCAACGGTCAGCCTCGCGTCAGATGACTACTGTGGCTAGTGCTTCACTTCGAGACTCTTGTTTGTCCAAAGGGACTCGCTGCTTGATTTTGTCTTGACTTGATCTCCCCAGTCAGCTCTTGAACATTGGCGCCCGCTATATTGCTTTCCCCAACGCCACTCGCTACCACCCTGCTTCGACGCGCCGATTTAACCGGGCTCGTATTCGAGGTTATAGTTTCGGTCGATGCTTCAGAACACGTTGCCCTCCTAAACCACACGCTGACCTTCGCGCCGCACACGTTACATGGCGAGGGATGGTCTGGATTATAGCATAACACGTCACGCAACATGGGTGGGGATTGGGGGTATGGCACCGTATTCAACATCTTCATATGGGGTTATCTTGTAGGAGGACTGACGCTCTTGCCTGCTCTTCTTACAATTGCATGGTTCTGGTGTACTACGCCCGTTGAACACGACAGCCTCGATTCAGCTTCCACCCAACATGGACAAGCTTCACAACCCCGCCGAACATCCAACGGGTCCGTGAATAGCAAGCGAGGGGACGACACAGACCCAGGGGCAGCGATAGACGATGAGATACTGGAGAAGCTAAAAGGAAGAACACACGAGCCGGATGTCTGCGCTGGGTACTTTGCTGTGTGTCGGGAGTATGTGCCGGGCGGTGTTAACGGCAAGCCTCCAGATCGAACCACTCCTGCAGGTACCGTCGTGGCGGTAGAGAGTCCCAGCGTCTATCAGTCCATGTACAGGAGCATCTTCGATCGCAACAAGACTACAAGTCCGACAATAGATGCGGCAAATAACAAGAACAAGAAGGCGCGGAACGTCTTCTATGTCGTCTTGCGGTATGTTGGCTGCACAAAACCGCACCTCAGAATCAAGGGCTGACTGAATACCAGCCTTGGGCACCTCATGCTCTACGACAACGAAGATCAAATCGAAGTCCGTCACGTCATTTCGCTAGCTTACTACCAGGTGGACATATACGGAGGCGGAGAGCGTATACCTGAGGGCGAGCTCTGGATCAAGAGAAATTGTACGCTTTTGCAAACATTCACTTGTTGCTCCTCACAGTACTTACGAAGCTAGGCATTCGACTGGTCCAGCAACTGCACGATGACAGCACTGCAACTCCAAAGGAATTCTTTCTCTTCTCTGATAATTGCTCTGAAAAGGAAGACTTCTATCACGCTATGCTCCATGCTCAGGAAAACCAGAGGGACCTTTCCGACATAGATTCGCCGTCTGTTCCGCTAAAATTTGAAACACCCGATCTTGTAAAGCTGGTACAGCAGCTGCATGCCTCAGAAGAGAACCTTCACACCCGCTGGATCAATGCCCTCATTGGCAGATTGTTTCTAGCAATGTACAAGACCGCGCAGATCAAAGAATTCATTGCAGCGAAGATTAACAAGAAGATATCCCGCGTTCCCAAACCTGCCATTATTAGCAGTGTACAGTTGCGCAAAGTTGACATGGGTATTCTACCGCCTTTCATCACCAATCCAAAGCTCAAGGAGCTGACTGTTGATGGCGATCTCGTCGTAGAAGCTGATGTTAGTTACAAAGGCAACTTTTCCATCGAGGTATCAGCGACTGTGCGCATAGACCTGGGTACGCGCTTCAAGGCCCGCGAGGTGACACTCATCTTGGCTACGGTATTGAAGAGGCTCGAAGGCCACATTCTCATCAGGATCAAGCCACCACCAAGCAACCGGCTTTGGATGACCTTTGAGACTCCGCCCAAGATGGAGTTTTCTCTTGAGCCAATCGTCAGTTCACGGCAGATTACCTATGGTGTTGTCTTGAGGGCAATTGAAAGCAGGATACGGGAAGTTGTCAATGAAACTTTGGTGCTTCCCAACTGGGACGATATGCCCTTTACAGACACGATAGCGCAAGTCATCAGAGGTGGCATCTGGGAAGATACTTGTAAAGCCAAGGGTGAGGACGCGGACAAGGCCAACCAAAAAGACGCCACACTTGACGCTGCCATTTCTGATATGGAAAGACTTGATGAGAAGGGCGACTCTGCCAGCGCGCATTTCTCCGTGTCTTCCAGTGCTGAATCGGAGGAAGTCGCGACTGGTAGTTCTACCTCTGCAGACCACACGTCTTCGTCCTCATCAATAAGACCACGTACAATTCGGTCAACCTCTTCCATGGCACAGGTGAAGATCGATTCAGCGAATGCTTCCACCGAGATTGCGCACGAACACGGGTCGACACCGACCAGTGTTCGGTCCCTTCCTGTTACAACCCCTCTACGTTCACCCATGCGACCGAGTAACACGCGCCGAGCAACCCAATCTTCAGTCAGCTCCCCGGAAGATGCGTTGGCACCGTCAACATACGCAGAGAGCACAGCGTCTGCGCCAGTCTCAAACGCTGATTACGCTCACACGAGAACCAGGTCCAAGGACCTGTCTGAGCAAGAAATTGCTGCTGCAGCTGCTGCGGCAGCAGGAGCAAGTAGCATGCAGACTAGGAAACAGACTCTTAATCAGTCTCTCAACTCAGCCACTGCAGCGGCGAGGAGTTGGCTAGCGGCAAAACAGAATAACAAAGCCGCTGCTAACAACAGACCACCAACATCCGAAGGCCCAAATCTGTCTGCAGAAACACTACAAGAACCCAGGCTACAACTTCCAACTTCGCCCTCAATTTCCAAGGCACACACCGAACCTATGGGCAGAGGTCAGCCGCTTCCGCCGCCCGGAACCCCACTCCCCTTGCCTAAGAATGACAAGAGGCAGACTTGGGCCATTCCAGCAGCAGCAACTTCTACGTTTGCAAATCTCACCAAACGGAAGCCTGTCGCGGCCTCTCCTCCGCTCTCGAGTAAAAAATCAGTAGAGGATCTAGATAGCCCTCGGGGTTCGTTTACACCGACATCACTGCTTCCTGCAGCACACCTTCCAGGTCAAGACGCGCGTCCAGCCGCAGAAGACGGCGAGGAAATGTTTCGTGAGATGAGGCGTAGGACGAGTTCTGCAGCCAGTGAGCTAGCCACAGTGCCACCGCCTCTGCCAAAGAGAAGAGGGAGACAGCCTAGTGTGAATCAGAATGTACATAATTGGCGGGAAAATCCGAAAGAAGATGTACAGGGCGAACCACTGTTTGTTGTCGAAGCTCCGGTTGCGGAGGGAAGTGCAGAGGCTAGTCCTGTGAGGGGGGATATGGGAGGTGAGAAAATGTTCGGGGGCGTGGCTCACAAGGCTGAGAAGGTGTAACGTAGAGGTAATGGCAACGGCGATAGCGGTTGTGTCAATGATATATCAAAATGACGGCGCTATTGGATAACTGGGATTGTTTTTTCTTTTTCTCTGGGTGTGTTCCGTGCTAATTGTAAGTTATCACCAGCCTACCGCTGGCCATAGTAATCCAAATATCCCAGTGTTGCTGGTGCATTTTCATCTTCACATTGTGTGACTTTCAATAAATACCAATAATCACATACTCACCCTTCACATCATTCCTTTTCTCTCACTCTTATCCCCCAGCACCACTATCCACCCCATCACCCACTCTCACAGAACCAACGTACCCATACCCCATTACCGATAACCCTCACCCCACCATACCACGCACGCACGCACCCTACGTCACACCTCACCATTCCACAGCATACCATCCGCGCCCCTAGCATCCAAAACAGACAATGCATCTCCCCCACAATCAACACTTAAGCCCCTAACCTACCCTTCTCGGCAATTCTCCCTCCCCCTCCTCCTCAAAGGAAAACCCCCGCCGCGGCAAAAGAAAAGGAGGTCCATGCATGATTCGTGATTTCGTGCTCGCATCGCACCGATGCAAGTGGGGATGTACAAAGCTTGCATAGTGTATGTGTGTATGCGGGAATGTAGGTTACGCCCTGGGCTGGGGATGCCGATGCATCGGTGTGGGTCGATTTTTTGTATGCATGTGTATTGGGTGGATTTTTTTACTTGCCCTTGGAGAGGATTGGAATAGGGGATTTGCTTTGAGGTGGGGTTGGATTATTGTACCATTGTCTGTTTTGGGTCTAGCGCTTGTGCGCGGGTTCGTGGCGTGGCTGGACGTGGCTGGGCCGGGTGGAGCGGCGGTGGTGGTACAGTACGCGGGTTTGTTTGTTTGCGAAGGTATCACGAGGAGCTGCATGCCTATGTGTATGAGATGGGCATGCGGGCATGGGGGGTCGGATGTTTGCTATACTGTGTGTAAGTGTGATTTGGGTGTGTGGTTCAATGGTGGACGGGTTGTGCGAATGTTGTGGCTCGTACGACATGTGCTTGTCGTGTGTAAGTTCACACTACTGCCTTGTTTAGGCTATAGATTCTGCATTGTTAGCAAGAGGCATAGTTCTGGTGCTAGCGCCAATGCAATGGTGCGGCTGAATGTACATATGTATGTACTTTGGTCTTGTGACGAGTGCATTTCCTTGGTTTGGGTTCGCGTGCAAGAATGCGGCGATGTGCTTACCAGGATTGCGGGTGCATGTGCAGACGAGGATGATTGTGCATTGCATATTACGCCGGCTTGTGCGGACTATGAAAGAGAGATCAGGTTAGGATGAAGTAGGCGGAGTGTTGATTGTTTGTGCTGCAGTACCGAGGTTTAAAGTAAAGGTTAGGCAGTATTAGTATCCAAGCATCCATAGTGCTACTTAGTAAAAGGTTTATTCATGGTTATAGTGCTCCTTTGTACGCCCTTTACTATATATTTGATGAGGTGCGATACCCTCAACTCTATCTATCGTTCTGAGATTGAATAATGTCGACAATGATTGAAGTGTAGAATGAGGCTCTATCTTAGTTGGAGAGTACTCTACTATACCCATATAGCCTGAGAGAGTTATTCTCTAAATTAAATAGCCGAAATTTTTCTTTTTCCCTAAAAGAGCCCGCTGGAGGATTGCCTAGCTATCTAACATCTCTTTCTGCCATCAAACTGCTCTTTAGCAACAGGCATCTAGCAAGCAATAGCTATTGCTTAACTAGACAAAGGCCGAAGCACCATATTCGCACTTTACACCTAAACTCCTTCATTGTAAATAAACCCCATAGAACGGCCTTTGGCCAAAGTTTTACATAGCCCCTGACTGCATATAGACTCTAGTGGGATAACAATAGTAGTAACATACCCAAATAGCTCTTAATCGTGGCTTTACGCAATTAGGAACCATTTCTCCTATTTGCAACATTATAACGATTGTTGGTTGACTTTGCATCGAGCGTGGGTTGATTCCGTCTTTACTGAACAGAAATCTCTCCATACCAATTGCAGCTCTCGTCATCACTCAGTATATGCAATGAACAGAAATTTGGACGTAATATAGGATGGACCTACGTGACGTATCAATCGATATTGCAAGAGCCTCTGCTTTCTATGTTTTGCTCGAAACCCATAGTAGTTCAGATATGAATATAACAAATAATGTCAAGAGAATTTCACAGCCAAGGATAAGTACTTCCTCTAAGTCTTGTTATTTACATTCCATATTTGGATGGCATAATGGTGTTATCCCAAAGGAAACAAGACGGTACGAGTATTAGAAAGGTCAGATGAATTGCTTTGATGGCAGGAGTTATATTTGAATCTCCTTATTTTGTAGATATAGCAAATCGCGCTACATGTGTAGTTTTAGCTATAGTTAAAAGGATACAAGTATCATCTTGTGGCCTACGTCTTGATAGTATTCATAGCATATCGACATGGGTCTGCCCCCATACAGCTGGTTGGATTCTCTGCAGATCCCAACACTAAACTCACATTTCCTTCTTGGATAGCCTCTGCACGATTGATACGTGGATCGATGACGCAAAGGATGGGGTGTTCGTGACTAAGCGGGAGCACCAAGATGGCCGATCTCGGACTTAAAAGTGCAAGTTGCCCTCTCACTCCAACATATATCATGACACTCCGTTGTCGCAACATCTCGACAAACAGAACTTTACCTCAATCAAAATGCTGCGATTTCGGCATGTTCGGTTCTAAGCGTTACATAACCCCGAAACTATATAAAGACATCGATTCTTCTCCCCTTAATCCCGGCACTAACCAAAGCGATTGCCATCATTGACATATTTGTATACCTGCTACCTACGTAGCACTCTTCGATCCTTTAATATAAAACTCACACTACTCATCGAATAGATATTATATTTTACCGCTCCAGATAGCCCAAAATGTCCGGACCATACCTTCATGGTCACCATGCCTCTGTCCTTCGCTCTCACAGTTGGCGCACCGTGGAAAACTCCTGTCCTCATCTCTTGCCTTTCCTCAACAACCCCTCACTGAAGATACTCGATGTTGGGTGCGGTCCTGGTACCATCAGCGCTGATCTCGCTGCTCGAGTTCCACAAGGTTTCGTCTACGCAATCGATCCCTCCGCCGATGTCATTGAGAAGGCCCGAAAGCACGCAGAAGAAACAGGAATAAAAAACATACGCTTCGAAGTTGGTGACATTTTCGAATGGAACAAGCTAGAAGGCGTAGAAGAGCAAGGCTTTGATGTCGTACACGCGCATCAAGTGCTGCAGCATCTGCAAGACCCGCTAGGCGCGATGAAGGAAATGAAACGACTAGCCAAGGCTGGCGGTATTCTTGCCATCCGAGATTGTAACTACGGTGCGATGGACTGGTACCCGGATCACCCTGTGCTGCACAAGTGGAAGGAGCTTTACATCAAGGTTGCGCTGGGACTCAAGGCGCATCCAAATATTGGCAAGCGACTACATGCAATAGCTATGGAGGCTGGCTTTCCAAGAAGCGATATCGAGGCTAGTGTGGCTGCTTGGACATTTAGCACACCAGAAGAGAGGGAGTTTTGGTGTGGCCTCTGGGCTGACAGAACGGTGCAAAGCGACTACAAGAAGAGGGCGTTGGATAGCGGGCATGCGACGGAACAAGACCTGGAGGAGATCTCTGCGGCTTTCAGAGAGATGGAGAAGAAAGAAGACGCTTGGCTTGTTGTTATCAACGGACAGATCATCTGTCACGTTAGGTAATGAATCTAAATCATCACAAGCCTGCGTCCGCTCTCAACAGGATGTCCGCCTTCACGCAGTGCTATCTGCTCGGTCCTTTTACGTATCCCGACTCCAGTTTAGTTACATGTTTCCTCACCGGCTCGTCCCATTTCCCACGCCCCCACTCAACTATCCAATTGTAACCGCAAGCGCTCTTACCGCCTGGAATCATCTGACAGATAATGCACTAGCTTCCTAATCCTGCCGTGGCTGCCTGGCCCTGCAGACGTTCGCTATATCAACCCCACCTTACCCCTCCAACTTGAGCCATCAGCGCAAACCATCAATCCAAAACTTTGCAAATATCAACCCTTCATCTTACCAACCTACCGAACAAACCCATCGGAAATCAACATGCAGTCCGTTACCATTCTCGTCAACTCCCACAACAACAGCTGCCCTAAGTGCGGCGCTGGTATCAATGGTGACACCAAGACCTGTGGATCTTGCGGCAGCGTACGTTCTTAGAAGAGAATAGGGCACTACCTGTCATCACATCACCGCTAACAGTCGCAGTCTTGCCCCGTCTAAAGTAATTTCGGTTGAATTGCATAGACAGGCGTAGTGAGCGAGCCTGGGCGGATTTACCCGGAGGTTGTGCATAAGCGGCGTTAGTACCAGGTTGATTGGAAGACTCGTGAATATGAAGAGATGGATTGACATATGCAATTAGTGAGTTTTGGAACGCAGATATGCTATTATCAAACGACTCTTGCTTCTTGTGTGGTCCAGAAAGACGAAATCGACGTACTTCCGGTAACATACCTACAGGCTGCTGATCTACGTTGTGCATCATAGTCACGTCTTCAAGTTCTCTACTTTGTTATATTCTTACACAAGGAGCTCGCCCATTGATAAATTTTCATTTCCCTTGCGCCTTCTTCACATGCGCGTACGTCAGCTTAAGCACCACAACCATTATACACCTCTCTACATCGCATCCATGTGTACACTTTCATGCAACCACCAAACACCCTCTCCACGCCTCTAGTTTCCCCGCATCAAACTATTTCAAAAGATATGATGTCGAGTGTTCTCAAGTTTATATCAATAACATGGCATAATGTACGTGGGGACTGTGTGACTAACAGCCGACTGTTTTCATTCCAACTCAGCAACCTCACAATACCGCGGGAGTGCTGATGGAATTGATGATTGAAGGGCTAGCTTCTACAAAACGACCTCTAACCCGAAAAATTGGGAAATAGGAAGAAATGGAAAGATATTATGATCATCTTTGGGTGTAAGTGATAGGTCGAGGGATTGTTACTCGATTTATTTGTTGCTAGTATCACCTCAAGGGTTGAACATAGGTCTGGGTTGACGGTGCACGAATCAAGTGCTGAAACCCATCTATAAACTTGCGTTCATTGCTAACGTCTGAAAAAGGGTGACATACAAGGAAACAACAACCGGAAGGAAAGTCTGGGTATCGCATACTGAGAAAAGGCTACCATTACAAAACCAGCTCCGAGATTGCCAACTCTACTTCGCAGCGGATATGGTGTTTTTATACTGAGTGCTGAATTGTACAGTGGTTGCCACAAGGTAAACCTTTGTTAGGTAAATATCCAATTAGTTATGTAAGTTTTGAGAGCGTATCTTACTGCTGACTTCTTTTTCCTCAGTAGCCTCTGCTCCCCCTCAACCAGACCAGCAACGCACAGACAATCATGACAACAGCAGTCAGGAACATAAAGACGGCATCGGCTTTAACTTCTTTGCAATGGCCCTCATATACAGCTATTTTCTTTGACTCGTCGTTTCCGTATGTGTAGCCATTCGGCAGAAGTTGAAGCCACTACAGCCGCCGTTGAACCACTCGTTATCAATCATCTTGTCCCAGTTGCCGGGATCTTCAGCGCTCATTTTGCAGTCTATACCTCGCAACTTAAAAGCATAGAGCTTTTGGGATAGTCAGTAGGTTACTATCGCATGTTAGATGAAAAAAGCGGTGATGTTGTTCAGGGGATGCGATACTTACAATACCACCAGCAAGACTGATGAGCGCAACGACACCGTCGATGACAAGCCCAACCATGCCACTCAGAAAGCCGAACCATGCTGCAGCCAAACATATGAATGCAGCTACAAAGGACAGACCGCTGGCAAATGCACCATAGCCCAGACTCGCGGGAAGACTGCCCCATTGGTGGCCGTGGATGAGCGTCACGCTGAGGCCGAGTACGATGATGCCGAAGAGTGCTTGTACACCGCGCAGCACAACACTGAGGATTGAAGATACCATATTTACTTTGAGGTCTGTCCCAATACTCAATTTTGAGGATGTGAGGGGGTACCTGGCGAATATGTGTTGCTTTAGTTGTCGTTTGATGACGGGCGAGACGGAAAAGTATATTCCTAACCACGGTCTTCGCAGTGATATTTGCAAAGACAAGAGTTCAGAGATGATGATGGAAAGCTAAAAGGGGATTTGGAAACCAAAGGCAGATCTTCACCTCAAGTATCCCCAAAACATCTCGTGATGGGCTATGTTATTTGCGGTCCCCTCGTTTAAGGCGCCCACGACAAGGCTGTAACGTATGGCAGACGTGCAATTTTCTCCCCGTTACTGTACAACTAGCCAAGCAAACAAGACGCTTGGTTTACATAAAACTGCCTCGTAAACCGCCCATCACAGTGTATTCAGTGGATATGGTGTGAGACGGTGATGTGGGAGGGCTGGTTGCCTGGCATGAATCACAAGGGAGTACACACATTTAACCGCCTTTATCCCATAACTGCTGGAGCCAAAAGCAAGCCAGAAGAACAGTTAATACTCTGCAATGGCATAATTGGGTTTGTAAGAGTATGTAATAGAAAAAAACGAGGTTGCTTTTCACCGGTCTGGCACCAAATTTAGTCCAAGAGGACATGCAATATGACATGATGCAGTATTGTATAGAGCGAAGTGATATTTTCTTTGATTTGTCTCATATAAGAACCCAATAAACAAAGTATACCTTTGCTGACTGGCACCAGAGGTACGAGAAATGGATATTCCGACGGCCGCCTCCTACGACTTCGTTGTCAGAGCAGTTGCTATGTTTGTCTCGAGATCGACCGATACAGCATGTCTTGCCTGATAAATATCAATGAATATTTCAGGCCGCCAATATACTTGCTGCTGCTAGTATAGCCTTTACGGTCCTCCCCAAGTAATCATTCGCCAGAGTGAAGTTACCCACAGAAATGGCTTCCGTAATTCCAGGAAAAGTAACGGGCCTGTAGCCTGTATCGATTCCTGGTGCAAACAGAAGATGCTGATAAAATTCCCTGCCAGGAAGTCCGCCTTGGCTGATGAATTCTCGTCCGAAATCTCGAGCTTTGCGATTCAGTTCCTTGATTAGATGCACATCGTTTGAGACCACAGCCATCTCGCGAGCAGCATTGAATGCCTGTGTAGCCTCTTCGAACGTTACAATGGCATTTTCAAGCTGGTCGACCTTGACGGCCGCTGTTGCATTCTTCAATGATATAAGCTTGCCTAGATCCACAAGCCACGCCTGCATTTCTATACCATAATTCGCTGGCTCAAGCGGCACAACATCGTCGTTTACCAAGTGGAACAGCATCAAAGTCAGAAACTGTCCAATCGCCTTGTGCATTGTAAATCCTGGATCAGCGAGCTTAGTCATCCAGTGATAGCTATCGAAGTTGGAGTGTGTGTGATAAATTGGATCCAGAGGCGCTCTCGTAGTACCGATGTCCATGGCAGAAATGCCACCGCGATGTACAAACGCCGTGTAGTCGCTTTGTGCACCTAAAAGGTCAATCTCGCCAGAATTTTCTTCCAAGACATCGTATGCTGTGCGGTTCTCACCATGGGGCCATATAATCTTTTTTGCAGTCGAAGTGATGAGGGAGTGCAGGTCGGGAAATGCACTGAAGTCGGGGATGGTGCCAAAGACTCCAACGTCGATGTTTAGGTAGGATACAGCAGAAGCTTTGAGCCAGGGGATGTATTCCTCAACCCATTCGGTGCTGAAATGTGTCATTCTGGGGATTTGGAAATGGCTTTGTGATTCAAAAAGCATAACTCACCTTCCCACCAGACCATACTCCTCCGCATCCCAGCTACAAAGAACAATCGTCCGTTTCGGCTTCCACCCAGTCTCCAAGAGCTTACCAATCGCCCTCGCCAACTCGATCAGAATGGCTGACCCAGAATGCGGATCCGCTAGTTCCTCATCAGCCAACTCTCCAGATACAAAATCAAACACTCGCTCAAACTCACCGGCACCTCCAACCATCCAAGCATCATGATGATTCCCCACAATAACAACCTCACCCCCCTCCGTCCCGTTCACAACACCAACCGCATTGTAAATCCACTCAATACCCCCCCTCATCCCATTCCTCATCTCAAGCATCGCATCAGACGGCCCACTATAATACCCACTACCCTCATCAACCCCCCACCCATCCAACTCCCCCAACAAAACCCTCGCCTCCCCCCACGACAAAGGCAAACTCGGTATCCGCGGTAAACTCTCCATCATCATCCTCTCCACCCCCTCCTTAGACGCATACCCCAGCGTACTCGGATCCCCAGGATACTTGCTCAGATCCACAACGCTTCCGCGCTGTATACTCGAGGGGTTACGCGCGGGCCCAGCAGGGTAAGCTGCGTAGGTTGGTGGAGCCATTTCTTTGTCGTCGGCTGGATCGGTGAAGAGGAGTAGGCCGGTGAGACCGAAGGATTGGGCGTTGTGGAGTTTGGTGCCACGGAAGGGGCCACCGTGTTTGGCTAGGCCGATTTTGTCGGTGAGGGATATATTGAGGGCGAGAAGGTGTTGGAGGTCTTGGGTTGTGGCGCGGCCTGGTAGGTTGAGTTAGCTGGTATTGTGTTGGGGGTTGGAGATGGGATAGGGGATGGGCGTACCGATGTAGATGTACGGCGCTGATACGTTTCCTGACGCAGAGTATCCGTGGAATGCGGGGATGCGGTTTGGAGAACTGGTTGTAAGATCTTCTTCGAGGGTGGGTTCTTCGAGAGTGAGGTTGTAGGTGCTTCCGTTGGGGTATTTGAACGCGAGGGATTGGTGGATGGGGTAGTTTAGGTAGACGTCTTTGAGTTAGTAGTCAGTGGCTAGACCTGTCTATTTTCCTATTATATGGCAGAGAATGGAGAGATAAATAAACATACGATAGCTATCTAGTCTAGTATCGAAACCATACTCGGCCCATTTGGAAGCCGTCCATTCGGGCACTGCGCTGCTTTCTCCCGCGAGATTTCGCTTGTGAGCTAGAATCCATGAGTATATTTTCGGATGTATGCTGAATACTTAGTATGAGAATTACAGTAGTAGCTAGACCAAGACGCTATCGAGGTGTTGTCGAAAGACGAGACTAAGATCTGCTCGTAGGGGGTCAGAATCGGTGGGAAAATAGGCGTCATATCACGCTGGTGCAGATGGCGACTGTGGCGCCGGTACTGGTATTTTTTGTCGCATCCTTGGATAATACTCGGTAATATCAGAGCTAAGAGGAGATACATAATTTTTGATTTTGAAGGCGAAGATGGTAACGAACTCAGAAAAAAGGCCGGTCAGCTACTTAAGTGATTGATTGGCATGCATACATGATTAGATGTGGGTCTGGGAAGTTGGGTGAATCAGCTCGGATGCTTTAATCTATGTAAATATCAATCGTGCGGGGTTATGGATAACTCTTTATGTGGGTGGGGTATGATATTATGCACATTTGGTTCCTGTTACCAGTAACAGGCCAAGTTCGGTTGATCATAGTCGTGGACCACAAATCATAGAGTAAGTATCATATCGACTCAATTTACACCTCTCAACCAATCATCCAAAATCTCTTCCACACATCTGAAGAAGCCAGCGATTAAGCTCGCACCTCAACCGTAGCCACCTCAACAGCACCCTCTTTCACATTACCCTCAACAACAACCGGCTTCCTTGGCGCCGCATAGACATCACTCTCATCCTCCTGCATCCCCCCTAGCAATAACGACCTCGGCGCAGCCGCCTGCTCAGCCGGCGACCCTAAAAACGCCAAAAACTTCTCATCATGCCACTGACGCGAAGTAACATACCTCCCCTCACTATCCTGAAACATAGTCTCGTCCTCAGCCCGAAGAAAGTACGCAACAGAGTACCTATGCTCACTATATTTGCATGGAACGACGCGGTGAATACACGATTGGAACGCGTGACCACTAGCAAAGCGCAGGGAGTCGCCCACATTGATGATAGCTTGGCCTTGTTTGGGCTCTACAAAGCCGAATTCCTTGGTACCTGGTGGCCGGATTTGGAGACCCCATTGTTCAGTGAAGAGAACGGTGAGAGAACTGATGTCTGTGTGCTTTTGGTGACCCACATTCCCGTCTTTTGAGGGATTGGAAGGGATGTAATGCATCATGGATAGAGTGCTGGTCGAGGGACGGTGGTTGCGGTGCAGATTCTCGAAACGCGATGAGCCTGTAAGACCAAAAGCGGTGGAAAGAGCGGCCAAGATGACTTTTCCGATGATGTTGTTGGCAGAGATGGCATTCTCGAGAGTCTTTAGGTCGGCGCTGTTTTTGATGTTCCGTGGAATGTGGGGAGATTCGCGTTGGATCTCGTCGCGAGAGACTTTGACCATTTCGTAGCCGTCTCGTGTGTCTTCGAGGACGCCGTTACGAGAACCGATGGGCTCGTAACTGGTGTTTCTTAGTGACTGTGGAAATGTATAGAGAGGGGTTTTGTTTATAAACTTACCCGAGATGAGGGGAGATAAGTCCATACTCGTTCTTCACCTCAATGGGAGCCTCGAAGAACCTATGCATAAGGTTCAAAAGCTCATGGTGGTCATCAAGGAATCGGCGTCCGTCAACGCTGTTTAGGTCCAGGTAGAAGAATCCTTCATCTTTGCAGCATTGTAAAAGCTTCTCGAGTTCCGCAGGTTCCTGTGATAGGAGCGCAGAGAAGTTGATAATCTCCATGGAGTAGACTGGAACTTGCTTCCCATTCCACTCGACCTTGCGAAGGATGTTGTTTGATGGAGCCATGATTTTGGTAAGTCTTAAAGGCACTGGTATGATAATTTTGCTAAGAGCTGTTTTTGACAGAAGACGTCACAGGCAATATTCTTCTACTTGTTCCCTGGGATGAGGGTACAAATTTATAGTGAAATCAACTCCACGCTGTAGAGACATTGTGGAGGATCTTATACTCAGGGACTCGTTGATTAAGCCTTCTTACAATGAAACTCGGCATGTCTTTTCTTTGGATATATCGATTAGACCCAAATTAAGCCATGTCACTCTTGCTTCTGGGTCTACACGACAGAGTTGTATACTCCACATACTTTGCAGTTATCAAACATTCGATGCAGCCGGCGGAGATTCCTTATGTATTCCAACTGGTACGCGTCTGTTCAGATTTCTTGGCTGACGACTTGGATCACCATTGAATTAATCAAGATGCTTTTGACCCCGCGCCATAATGTGCTTCCCATGTTTTACGCCATCGTGTGGAGCAGAATTGAGTGGCTGCCTCCTGCATATCATTTATCTGTCGTATGGGTAAAAAAGATTGACACTCTGTTGTGAGAAATCACAGCGTACAATATACACAATCAGTAGCGGGTAAGTAACTGCCGTTGCTGAGGTCGGAAGTTGTGGGGCCTCCATAGTGGGGAGGCTAGCGTGTGGGACGACTTACGACCGGCATAACATGTACGCATTCTCAAGACTTGGATAACGGACCATATGAAAGACTTATTGGTATTCAAAACGAAATACGTAAGAAATTTGGTCTACATAGAATATTTTGTTACAGACACTTCCCACCCAGCGTAAGGTGTTTACAGCTTCATGCCCAGGACCTTGTGTACCCTCAAAGCTTGCCTGATGCTCAAGTCAAGCATAATCTCCTCACTACCACCTGGGATAGCATATGCCCTGACATCCCTGTATAGTCTTTCGACCTTGGCGCCCTGTCCGCCTCTGCTATAACTCAAGCCACCAAAGATTTGACTAGCTTCCCTAGCACAGAACTCGAATGTGGTTGTGCTCTGGGCCTTCAAACTGGCGATAGCACCTCCAAGCTTTAGCATAGCTTCCATGTCGTCCATCTTCTCGCACTGGTAAATTAGATTCTCCATCCAATTGTAACTGGCCTCAATCTGGCGAGCCATGTGCGCGAGCTTGAGACGGATGACGGGGTGGTCGATGAGGCGCTTGCCGAAGGTCTTGCGCTTGTGTGCGTACTTCATGCTCTCTTCGTAACATACACGAGAGAAGCGGAGACATTGGATGATGATGCCAATACGCTCGTGGTTAAAGTTCTAGATGATGATTAGTGGGCATCTCAAGGCGATTTAGAGATGATTGGCTTACCGTCATGACGACCTTGAAACCCTGGTTTTCCTTTCCGATGAGGTTCTCAACAGGGACCTTGACATCTTCAAAGGTAATATAGGTGGTACCACTGCTCCACACACCCTGACAGTCCATCTTACGGGTTGAAACACCGCCAGCGCTGCGCTCAATTAAAAGGACCGAAACCCCGTTCATGCCCTCGCCGCCAGTGCGAACAGCGGTGGTGAAGTAGTCTGACCAGATACCGTTTGTGATCCATTTCTTCTCACCGTTGACAATGTAGTGTTTGCCATCCTCGGAGAGCTTGGCTTCACAGGTCAGATTCGCAACGTCACTGCCAGCATCTGTTGAAATGTCAGTTTCACCTTTCTAGATACAATAAGTAGGAACTTACCTGGCTCAGTGATGGCCAAACAGATCCTTTTCTTTCCGCTGAGCAGATCGGGACCGATGCGCTGGACAAGCTCTTTCTTGCCAAACTTGAACAGAGGCGGTCCGCCAATTCCGTATCCACCAATCAAACCCCAGACGAGACCACCACTGCCCGTCCTTGATAGTTCATCGGTGATGATCATCTCATGGAAGTGATCCCACTTCTCTGGCGGTACACTCTTGACCCTCAGGTCGGTGTATTGTGTGGGGTACTTGACGCCAAGCATACCAGCGAGGTATCCTCGTGCGCCCATTTCAAGGAAGATCTCATCTGGAACTTTCTTCGCTTCATCCCATTCCGTAACGTATGGCATGAGTTTCTCTTCAACCCAGTCGCGGACTTCTGCACGTAGGGCAGCGTGTGTCTCGTTGTAGTAGGGAGAGTGGTACTGGTCTTTGTGTTAGCTGAGGCTTATGGGAACCATTGAAATGCGCGTTCGTAAACATACAGTTTGGTACCACGACGGGTCCGCATATGGGACGAGATCGCCATAGGAATCGAAAGGCTCCGACTCCTCCGCAGCTTGAGTTGGCTGGGGTGCTACGACGCTAGGATTCACCTCTGGCTTAACGATGTCCTTCTTCTCCGGAGCAGCGGCCGTGGGAGGAGCTGGAGGGGCAGCCTTGGTGTCGAGTGATCCGACTTGCAGCTGCTTCTGGTACTTCTTGAGAATGCTCTCGTTGTGGTACTTCCAGAACTGCTTTGAAGCATCCTTGCCAGCTACTCGCTGGAGGACTTACAATCATTAGCTTGGACCGTAAAGTTCGTAAGATAGGGCTCAGCGTACTCTTTTTGCCGCCAGGGTGGTCATCCTGGAACTTGGTAAGATCGTAGACATCCTCGTCTACAATGATCCACAGGTCGCTCGCAGTCTTGTGCGACGCGACATCGGCGGTAGAGAAGCGCTTCGCCATTTTTCTCTCGATTTCAGAATACAAAGGGGGGGCAAGGCGAAGAGATGAAAAGCAAAACGATGAAGGAAGAATGATCACAAGACGACGATGGAGACACTTCTAAGCTTATAAGAGGATTAGTATGGTTTCGCGCTACTTTCACATGCTCGCAAATACTCCACGCCAAGGAATCCGGGGAAACAGGCCATCAGCTGAAGGCCGGCCGCTGGATAGCGCGTTTGGGGTACTGCGACCGCTCTCGTGTGATCTTGTGCGTGGATTTACGGGCGTTACCATTGGTGGAGCTGAGCCATCAGCGGCTGACTTGCTGGTTGAGGGCAGACGTCATTCACCAGGATACCGAGGTATGCCGGATTGGGAAGGTTCACGTGGGGTGGCTCAATTGTTGTTCCATGCAGGACATGGGTCCGCGGCGCCGAGGGCATCACATGTCAGGACATTGGTGACGTTCAGGCGCTGATGATTTGATGCTCCCTGACAGAACGCGTCGCGACTGTGCACACGTTGTAAGTAACCGTGCCATTTCGACGATTGCGTGGGCGTGGGGTCTCCGCATCAATTTCCGTCCTAGTCTGGCGACCGTGACTCTCGCAGAACTGGAATAGCCCGACACCACCAAACCACCATCAAAAGTGGTAAAATACTAATAAGAAACTAGCCCTTTCACTTGTTTGAGGTGCCCAGCTATTTCCGTTCCGCAAGAGCGTACTGGGCATTTGTGACTAGCTATATCCGACGGATGGGTGTAATATGGATCCAAGTTCGCAATATTCCGACTGCCAACAGTAACAACGGCTTCATACGGTTACATATCTACCTACAGTCTAAGCAGCCCCCCATTGCTCTGCCGAGGATATGCCTGGCATAGGAGCTTTTGTATAGATTGCGAAAATCAAGTTCACATACGCATGGACGCAATTGTGTATAAGTATTGCCGTGGAGGAAGATTGCTCCTGGCAACGGTGGCCTAGGTAATATCTGTATCGGCCCACTGTCATCTTGGAAGAGAGTAGTGTAGATATATATATATACTATGAGCGTGATCGCTGAACCAACCTACGCGAGCCAAATAAACAAACAGAATAAACAACGCCAAAGGTACTTGATGAGCACTATTCAGATAAGTAACAGTTGCGCAAAGGTATAGCACGTTTTTCGCAAACTGAATGGTAGTGTCAAGCGTGGGTTAGTCCCCGGTGGTTTGGGGCTGATGGAGTGGAACATGCAGAAGCCAATACAAGCCATGGCAACCTATGATGTATTTTGAGAGACAGAAACACTATAACGTGTAAGTTCAGGTTTGGAAGCATCACATGGATAAACACTTTATGAAGTTCGAAATGCTGATAAAAAGTTCACTACATAATATTCGCAGTGACAGTGCTGTCGTATGGGTCATCTTTGTGCCCGGGACGCATGTCCCCGTTCACTGCGTACCTGAGGCCCAATTGCAGCCCAGCTGATGGTTGGGTATTACAAAGGATACATTCAGAAAGGAACGACGCAAGTATGTAAATGTATAAATGTACAAAGTGTTTGATGTGGATCAGCCATCCAGTCTTCGTTCTGTTAGGCTTCGGAGTCACCAAACTCTCTCTGTTTTAAATCAATTGTCTAGATCTTCCTGGAAACTTAACTACAGTTGGCTCATAGTGCACTTGCGCTCCATCCTCGCATCGGCCCTCCTCTGGCCTATAGTCATTCAGATTTTTCTTTTCAGTCAGTGTTGCTTCGTTGAGGAGACTGATACCGGGTAGCCTGGTAGCTTCACAGCCTTTGTAAAGCCTCAGAGTGAATGGATCTAAGTCAGCCGAGGCAATAGCCTACTGCAATGATAAGGATGTATCACGTTAACAAGAACAAGCAATAACAATTTACCACACATAAATGAAGATAGTAGATAGCAAAGGGGAACAGTTCACACACAGACACCAACTACATCAGTCTGAACTGTATTTGAACTGGGCTACTACACTCATTTTATACATCAAGCACCTGCGCAGATAGAGGTGATGAGGGCTCCACGACAGTAGCTTTATCAAGAACGCGTAACATTCAAATTGTAGAAGGGACTTATCCTATGTAACGTCGGTAGGTTTATACGTATAGGAAACGGCTGACGTGTATCAAGGCTACACTATCTATAGCAATCCAGTTGAACTTGCTAGGTGAACTCCTATTGATATCTAGACTCTCGGTACAGCATATAGAATAGCTATATCAGATAAGTCTAGCTTCAGTTCGGTCTTAATGCGCTAACATACGGAAATGTCTTTTAATCGTCCTTGCAAACATGAACTGTCTTGATCACCACCAAAGTATTACCGAAGCTTAGCCAAATCTGTCCTACCTACGGTCTTTGTACTCGTTGCTACTGTCAAGTCCAGTTAATTCTTAAATGTAAAACGCAGACATGGAGAGAATTCTATGTCGAATTCTTTTTACGTATTAGCTAAGCTTTGGCAGTACTTCGGTACTAGTACTTAACACAATTCCTTTAAATACGCAAGAACTTTTATGTAAAGCCACCTCCGTATGGACCGTATTTCGCGTATTTCGCGTATTACATATACTTTAGATGTCCTCCGAGGGGCAGAATCCGTGCACTCCGATTGGCACACCCGATCGATGACCCTAGCTCACATGCGGCAACACCCGAATTTGAAGGTCCATATTGTCAACAAACATTGAATTTCTCCCTCCGCCCTTTTATGCCATTGGCTCCCCACATCGTCTCCTTGGCTGTAATGCATGTTCTGTGACGAAGCACAATTGCTCTTTTCTTTCCCTTTTACATATTTTTAAGTTTGCGTTAACTTTCTTGCCCTCGTCGAGGTTTCCAAGCGCCGTCTATTACCTGAGCGCCCCTGAAACCACACACCGCCACTGTCACCCGCACAACAACCATGTCAATGCGAGTGACGCGGTCCCAGGCGGGCAAGACGCCAGTGTAAGTCGACATATGGATGCACAAAAAGCTGACTGCTGACACACGGCACAGCAAGCCCGAACGTCCCGGTTTTGTTGAGACTCCAGGGCGCAGGAGGTCACAACGGCGCAAATCAGCCGTGGCTGACGCCGATACATATGAATCGACGCCAGAACCCGGGGAAGTCTTCGTAAAGTCCTTGTCATCTACCCACAGCACCATGCCCCTCAAAACAGACCACGCTAATGGCCATGCCAACGGGAACGGAATTGCCAATGGGCACGCCAACGGGAACGGGACTACCAACGGACACATCAACGGGCACGCAAATGGACACGCAAATGGATACAGCAAGCAGGAAAAGGTCGAATTAGACTTTGCGTTCGAGGCTGAAAAGTTCTTTGCTCCCAAGGATTCTTCTGGTCTTCACGAATTTGGAGGTGCAATTGGAATGGGCAGTATGATGATCTGCTTTCCTGCACTCATGTACTACATGTGGATTGGAGCTGCTTTCTACGACGGCAAGTTCCCTACCCGTACCCAGGGCCAGAGTTGGTCAGAATTCTTTGGTCACATGTGGTACCTTGTCAAGACGGAAGCCTACCCAAATAACAAGGCATGGCAAATCTACTGGTTCTTCGGACTCATGCAAATGGCCTTTTATATGTTCATGCCTGGTGTCTACCGCAAGGGCAAGGCACTTCCTCATCTGGGCGGAAAGCAGCTAGACTACTACTGCTCAGCAATGTGGTCCTTCTACTCTAGCATTGTCATCATGCTGGCTCTACACATTGGCGGCTTCTTCAAGCTTTACACCTTGATTGACGAGTTTGGCCACATCATGAGCGTTGCCATCATCTCTGGCTTTCTCTGCTCGACCATCGCATACGTCTCTGCTGGCATCCGTGGCGCAACCGTCCGTATGACCGACAACTTCATTGTCGACTTCTTCCTCGGTTCTGAGCTCAACCCCCGTCTCTTCGGCATTTTGGACTTTAAAATGTTCCTCGAAGTTCGCATCCCGTGGTTCATCCTCTTCTTCCTTTCTCTCGGCACGTGCTTGAAGCAGTATGAGCAATATGGCTTTGTTTCTCTCGAGGCCATCTTCCTTCTATTCGCACACTACCTATATGCCGGCGCCTGCGCAAAGGGTGAGCACCTCATCATCACAACTTGGGACATGTACTACGAGAAGCTTGGCTTCATGCTCATCTTCTGGAACATGGCTGGTGTGCCTTTGTCGTACTGCCACTGCACCCTGTACATCGCCTACCACCATCCCTCCGAGTACGGCCTCCCGACCTGGTTCACCGCTCTTCTGACTCTTGCCTACCTCTATGTCTACTACATCTGGGACACGACCAACTCGCAAAAGAACCAGTTCCGCCAGGAAGAGCGTGGTGTTGTTGAGGAGCGTACCACTTTCCCCTACTTCAAATACGGCCGTATCAAGAACCCCAAGACTATCCAAACTACTCACGGAAACAAGATTCTTGCTGATGGCTGGTACGGAAAGGCACGCAAGATCCACTATACTTGTGACTTTTTCTTTGCCATCAGCTGGGGCCTCATCACTGGTTTCAGCAGCCCATTCCCCTGGTTCTACTCGGTCTTCTTTGCCGGCATGATTATCCACCGCGCAATGAGGGATATCGAGAAGTGCAGGGAGAAGTATGGTGAGGCATGGAAGGAGTATGAGAGGCAGGTGCCTTATCTTTTCATCCCGGTAAGTCGACATGTTCTCTTTGATACAAATATGACTTGCTAACATTGTTTCAGTACGTCTTTTAGGTACGCGACCAATCGGTTTCATCCGATACTCAATCTATCTCTCTACATACAGTTTCTGGCTCGCGCCTCAGCTCACTCGGAATCAATCGTGTACATGATTTGGATCCATGCCATGTTGGGCGGACTTTGTGTGTACTATATTGGATGGCTGTTTTCGTCTCTAATGGTAAGGTTCTGTGTATAAAAGATACTAGACGAAGATACGTACTGTGAATGGTTGTAATGGAGGTAGTAATGCATATATGAAGTATATCACCGATAATGTTATTTGTTCACATGCACGAGGTCTTTGGCATGGCAAGAAAAATGGAGAAAGACAAAACATTAATAGTAACATCTATAGTAGAAATTCCACAAGCAAAGACAATTATCCCCTGCGTCTCGTGCTTGGGCTCTTGCCAGCCGCGCGACCAGTGGACACGGAGCGCGTTGCCTCCTTCTCGCCCCCGGCCACAATGGGCTTCTCGAGTTTCTTGGGCTGTGTCTTCTTGGATGCAGGCGCGTTCCAGTAGTACATGACCTGGAAGAAGAGAATAACATTGAGAGAGAAGCCAGCAATGAATCCGTAGAGAATAAGCGGATCGTCGACTTCCTGGATGGTGGTAAAGATGCGAGAGAGAGAGCCGAGGAGGTAGTTGATAACCTGTATCACACGCCACATTAGTCCCGACACCCAAAGAGAAAAAAAGGGGGAGGGAGGAGTACACATAGAACGAAGAGAAGAGAAAGAGAGAAAACTCACAGCAAAAGCGCTCAACTGTCCCGTACCCCCCTCACTCCATACCGTCAGAATCTGCGGCACCTTACTCATAACCCCCAACACACCGGCACCCGCCTGCAACATGGCCAGCCTCTCCTCACTCACCAAATCCTCATTAAACAGCGCCGCCCCCGCCGCTATCAACCCGCCAACCCACGCCGCAATGCCCACCCCCTTCCCACTATATTTCAGCACCAAACTCGCAATCGCAATATTCTGCACCAGAATCAATGCCGTCTCCCCAAACGTACTAAATGGAAACCCATGCCGCACGTTATACGCAAGCGAAATAAGATACGACCCGGATTCGAGCAGGTAGGAAAGGAACGACAGCCCTTCTGCGGACTGCGAGTTGAGCAGTTTGAGGAGCTGGGGGATCTTGACGATGGAAGAAGCGCCGATGATGCCGATGCCCAGGCCCTTGGAGATGGCGAGTTTAACACATTCGGTGGCGGTGAGGTCGACGTTGTAGATGAGGGTTTGGTAGCAGGTTGGGCCGAGGAGGGAGATGCCTAGGTCGGCGATGGGTTGGGGCAGGTTTTGGGTTAGGGGTTGGAGAGTCGATTGGAGGGCTTCCATGGTGAGCGCGTGTTGGAAATCGTGGGGTGATGTGATGTGTGTATGCGTGCGCCCGGCGAAAGGGGGGAGGGGTTTTTCGTGGGTTACCGGGAAGGACACTTTTCGGATGCCGATGTAGAACAGGGTCCAACAAAAGTGTCTTGTTCGAAGGATCCACCGACACTGACGCAAGGCTTGGCGTTCGCGTGCAGCGGTCCAACTATCACCTACGCATACGCGATTTGTTCTAAAACATTAAGTAAAGATTACACATGAATCGGATTGCACTTTTATGCTACGAATTTCCATGGCGCCAGTTCCCCTAAGGGAATTCAGTTCCCGTCATGATGATCCCCATTCCACACAACTCCTTGCTCCCAATCAAGGCGCAATACATGCGGCTCGTCCAACCATAACACCTCTTCATACACTCATCGGCACATCAACCTCTGCTGAGAGAAGAGAATGCGGATGTTTCGGAAATTCAATTCCTTCCACCAATACATTATTGCTCACACAAAATCGTGCACCTCGGCCTCTTCATATTTGCTGGGGCATGTTTATAGCATGTGGCGGAGGCACGGGAGCAACATCCCTTTGATCGGATAGGTCCCCTGTTTGAGACGTGACGGGCTGTTGGTTCTGTATAATGACATTGTGTGCAGGTGGGGTAGGAACAGGCGAGATACCGGCAGGTGGATGGTATCCTGTATCCGTAAGTCTACCAGACACCGGGTTGTAGACGCCGGTCCTGGATTGAAGCTCGTAGTTTTCGTCCTCCTCCGAAGACGAATAATCATAAGTGTCCATCTGGCGTTGGCGTGTGACGTCCGCGGCGAAAGGATTGGTGGAGGGCAGTTGATTGGTATACCTGTTAACCTTGGAGGAGATACCGGATGTCATGGTTTCGGTCCGGTAATTACTCGATGCGCCTGTGTCACTTCGGTTTACGCCATACTGAGACCCTGATTCCTGCCGTCTTCGCTGAGAATTATGAATTTGTTGGCGGAACACATTCCCTCCAACATCACCGTCTGGAGGAACCACGGTTGTGGCAGAATACCCTGACGCTTCACCACGCTCCTCGTCTACTGGCTTGTTGATATCTCTTAACGTTTGCACATCTTCCTCCATCATCATTGGTACGTGCGGTGGTGCGCGTGATGCTTTGCCCCAGGCACGAATGGGATATGCGCGTCCCTTGCGCCAGGTCTCAGAAACAGGAGGGAAGTATTGTCGGTACGAGCCCCATGCTACGAGTATGCCAAGCAGGGCGCCTGAAATGACATCGAAGGGGTGGTGGCGGGCATCCATGATACGGGTTCCCGTAATGAGCGCAGCGCCAAGCGCAGGGACCATGACAATAAACGATCTCCAAACCTCCCCCTTGGCGTCCAGAACATGGAGCTTTCCAGCCAGGTAAATGGAGAGGTAGAACAGGCCGGCAAAGGAAACTGGGGGGTGTCAGTAAAATTACCATGCAAGAGAGGTTAAATACCGTACCGCTGCTGTGTCCAGAGGGAAAGCTCTTGAACCCATCTTGCAGAATGTAGTTGTCCTTCTGGGTGCAAATGTCAATGGTCTGAAGGGCGTAGAGTTCCCTGTTAATCTTGGCTTGGTCCACAAGACACCTGTCGGCTGTCAGTCAACGCTCCTAGTGTGCCAGAGACCAACTAACCGGCTAATGAGGTCCGGTCGCGGCTTTCCAATAGCATTCTTTAAAGCTCCAGTGATTGTAAAGGCTGCGCCGATACTCAGGCCCAGCCCAAGTATACCACAGTTCAGCTCCCACAACCTATCCTTGAACCTATATCTTCCCGAAAGACGCTTGAGGCCGGTGCGATTGGCAGGCATAGCAGTCTGGTGCGAGAACAGACCATCGATGACCATTGTGTATATGGCAATGATAACGGCGGGGGCGAGGACGACGTAGACACATAGCCATATGACGGGCACGCGCTCACGCACGGCGAAGGGGTAGTGGAGGGTATAATTCTCGAGCGAGAAGTGCTGGTGGAAGGGCGGGATTTTGTCGACAATGGCAAAGGTAATCATCAAAACGCTGTGAGATTGATTAGCCTTGCTATTGAGCAGGGAGGGAAGGAGGTCGTGTGAGGCGAAGGGGACGGTCCTACATGATTATGAGATAATCACCGATATACCTGCTCGGGTCAGCACTCAATAAGCATGGATGTAAGCCGGCTTCACGCACGAGAAAATAACTTTCTTGGAGAGCCGCTTCTTGGAGAAGGGTAGGCGCTCAGGGAGCTGCTTGGACGTCCAGTCGTCCATGGCGCACTACAGAGCCCGAGCGGCCGTTGAGATACGACAGTGCTTGGTCGTTTCCAGCCGCAACTGCAATTGTGAGGCCCTGCTTGTAGGTATACACCACGCAGGTGGGCGGTGAGAGGCGCGGTCAAAGGTAAGGGGGGAGATTTTGGAGGCTCGCTGACGGGGTGAGCCCAAACATGCGGCCCTCGCAGAGAGGCGCGTGGGAACAGAAAAGAGGGGAATGGGGGCAAGGTAGTGTACGGGAAGATAGTATAAAACAACGGAAGAGATGGAAACAGAGTCGTATTTGCCCTTGGCTAGCACCGCCCCAAGAAGCTCAAAGGAGCATGTCTAAGAGGACAACCACGCTCTCCCTGTGTGCTTGCAGTGTGGCTGAGAAGCTGACGCGCTCCCATCGCTTGGCTCTCCACAGCCTGGCCGCTAGCCGCCTCGAGATCAGCGTTTGGTTGAATGAAGCGACCTTGGTTGCCGGCCGGAACTTTTTTGTATATTTAGTCCTGCCTCGGTGCGCTTGGGGTTAGGGAAAATGCATGCAGCAGCAGCTTCTGGCCCGGCTCGTCTGCTATGGGCCCAGCATGACAGCTGTGGTGGGCTCGCTGGCCGCACCCATCCACACATGGTCGTAGTAATAGGCGTAGGCGAATGCATGTGCCCCGTCTTCCATGCATCCATCGCCCCAACTTAGCGCGCGTTGGCGATCGACTTATTTCGTCGCCGCCTCAGGGTCCGACTCTCTACTCGCACTCGTACATCAATTCCTGCCTCGCCGCCGCCGCCATGTTTTCCAGGTTCGCCAGCGACAAGCAACCGGCCCCCAAGGCTGCCGAGGTCGCAATCGCCAAAATCTCAAACATCTCGGCAACCCAGCTGTCCCGGTTCGAGCGACTCCCAAAGATTCAGCGTTATGCCATCCTCGGCGCCGCCTCGGTCGGCGGCCTGTCACTTCTATGGGCATTGACTTCCTCATCAAAGCCTGCAAAACGATTGCCTATCCTCTCTCCCCGTCGTTCCTTGCTGCCCGACATCTCGCCTGAGGATATTGCCGAATTGCCCTACCACCCCGCTGCCTTACCAGGTGCCCGGGACGTGGATTCGCCTTTTGGATCTATCCGCGTCTACGAATTCGGCCCCAGGGATGGTGAAAAAGTTCTCCTGATTCACGGGATTTCGACCCCAAGTATCGCACTGACCGATCTTGCGCACAAGTTGGTAGGCAGGGGACGACGTGTCATGCTCTTTGGTGGGTCCTTCTCTTGTTGTCATCGTCTTCACTAGTCTTTGGACCATCCATCTTTGCCCATTGTCAACCAGAGATGATAAAGAAACCTTGTGTAGGCGCGACCAAGCCCATGCATCTGCTCCCAGAACTCTTTTGGTCGCATAATGTATGGACAATGCCCCGCGCCCACGCTGGATCGTCCTTTGCGCATGTGCTTTGCCTGTTTAGGCAAGGGTCCCGCCAACCCTACCAAACGGTGAAGCACGTGCGCCGCACGTCCGATCCTGCATCAGATCTGCACAACGGCTTGAAGTCATATTGTTCCATTAGAGTCTATGCAGCTCAAGGCTATGTAAGACTTAACGGCTTGAAGTCATAGGTTATGGAGATATTGGGTGCTTGAGGCAGAATGTCCTTGGAAACCTTGTTGAATGCCCTTGGATTTTGCCATTGTTTCGTTTCTATTGCATAACACTGCAAAGCTAACCAATGGACCAGACCTCTTTGGCCGTGGATACTCGGATGGTCCCTCGCCTGAGACAACCAATTATGATGCCACCCTCTACACTACCCAAATCATGCTGGCTCTGCAATCATCATCACTACATTGGTCGAACTTCACGATTGTCGGCTATTCACTAGGTGGTGCCATTGCCGTTGACTTCACATCCTACTTCCCGCACCTGGTCAAGGGCCTTGTACTCGTCGCCCCAGGCGGTTTGATCCGCAAGTCCCACGCCTCACTCTCAAGCAAGATGCTGTACAAGAGCTCCTGGATGCCCGAATGGGTGGTCCGCAGGCTAGTCGCAAGTAAACTCTGGACCGGCGCCAAAACCGTCGAGACCGATCCCGAAGCCATTGAAAATGCCGAGACCACCACAACTAGAAGCGAGGGCGACAAAACCTACGTCTCAAGCAACCAAATGCTCCTACCCGGAAACCCACACAGCACCGTCTCATCCGTCGTAGACTGGCAGATCAAAAACCACAAAGGCTTCATCCCAGCATTCATCTCTACCATCCGCCACGCCCCCGTTTTCAACCAGCATGACCGCTGGAAGGTCATCCGCGAGAACATCGAATCGCGCGCCGGTCCCCTACGAGAAGTTTGGCTCGTCCTTGGCGAAACAGACCCTATCATAATCACCGACGAGATAACCGAGGACGCGCGCGCCGCACTGGGCGAAGAAAACGTCCGTGTCAAGGTCCTCGACGGCGTCGGCCACGAAGTCGCCATGGAGCGCGCTGACGACATTGTACGCGTCGTACGACGTATCGATGGCAAGGCAGAGGTTCGCGAAGTCCGGGAAGTTCGGGAAGAGGAAAAGCCAGAGCGTTACGAAAAGCCTGAGAGGCCTGAGAAGCCGGAAAAGGCGGAGAAGCCCGATAGGCCCGAGAAGAGCGAGAAGAAGGAGAAGAAGAGCTCGAGTCGGAGGAAGCATGGGGGGTCGCATGCTAGCTCTAGCACGAAGTAAGGAGGGCCCCCGTGTGCGTGTGTGTGTATCACTGTGTGTCCTCATGGTGTCCTGAAATGTGATTACCCCTATGAATTTAAATAAGTATATAAAAGATGAGAAATAAATATGTATAACGCATAACGATGTTCGATGCGATCAGAAAATCATGGCTCTTATAGCAACACACTACCCTTCGTGAACTCATGTAAAAGTAAGAGAACCTAGAATGGCGTCATAAAAGACGGTCCCTCAAGTATTTATTTCACTGCGTATGGCAGTATATCTTGCTTCCTACATGCATCATTCATATACGTATAATACAATAGAGATTGGAGAAAACATGAGACCGTCAATCAAGCAACGGCACATAAAAGCCAAGCACGTAGAATGATTCCAAAGAATCTCACGCCTTCGGCCTCCCCTCAACAATAGTCAACTGCCTCCGTTCCTCCTCCTCCAACTCCCCAGCCTCATAATACAAATCCTCTTCATCAATATCCGCATACCCAAACACACTCCTATAAAGCCGCTCTCCCAGCCCCTTCTTCTGCGCCATAGCCAGCACCATAACAATAGGAAGGTGCCAAATACTTGCCCAAAACAGACCCCTTGCCGTCCCCCTGTTTCCCTCTACCTTCCAAAACTGCCAGGCCTTAAGCACCATCCAGCCATTGACTGCGCTGCTAGTGACTATGTAGCTCCAGTCGGTAACGCCGCTGTACGACAAGCCTACGCAAATTGGAAACATGAGAATGGCATATCTGAGCGCAACGCGACCGTTCATTGCGGGGTTAACCCAAGCGAGCATGCGATACCCTGCGTTCCTGTACTCGTCGCGGATAGACCAGCTCAACGCATTGAAGTGAGGAAATTGCCAGGCGTACAGGAGCGCGGCGCATAGCCAGCCGCCAGCGGAGCCCTCGCCGAACAGCAGTTCCTGCCATGTACCGTCGTGAGCGTACTGGTTCGCTGCCGCTGTCCAGCCCATTAATGGGGGGATTCCTCCGACTACGGCGCCCACCCACGTGTTGAGCACGTGCATGCGCTTCATAGGCGTGTACACGCCTGCGTAAAGGACTATATTTGCTGCGCCGAGAAACGCTGTGGTGGGATTGACGCCGTAATATAGCGCGCCCGTGCCGAGGGCGCCGCAGGCAATGGCGAACGCAATGGCCCCGCGCGAGCTAATGAGTTTCCGGACGAGCGGCCGGTTGCGCGTACGGCTCATTTTTGCGTCGTGTTCGGGCTCCATGAGCATGTTGAAGGCATTTGCGGAAGCCGAGCAGAGCGCTGTGCCCGATGTGAGGAAGAAGAGTGTGAGGGTTGAGAGCGAGGGTGTAGCGGTTGCGGCAGGGGCAAGCAGCCCGGGTACGGGGTATAAGGAGTATGCGGCGGTAGCAGTGAGGACGACGAGGAAGGAGAGGCGGGGTTTCGATAGTGAGAGGTAAGTGGTTAAGAGGCGCTTTAGGGATTGGTTCGGGAGACTGGAGGATATGTTTGCCAGTTTCGACGAGGCATCGTGGGGGATAGGATAGGCTGTCTCTGGGTTTTCCATTGACTGGTCTTTTGCCTTTTTCCGCCGTCTATGTGGGAGGACTTCTTCTGTTGTGACTGCGGCATGTTCCTTGTTCGATTGCTGCCCATTTCCCGATCGTATTGAAACAATTGAACTCTGTAGTTGATGTGTCGATGTCCAAAATGAGTCCTTTAATAAAGGATTTGCTCTGAGATAGCCTTTGGTGAAGGTGTTGGTGTCTTTCCCGGCAGTCACAGCGCTCGCTCTATACGACGAAATCGACGAGAATGCCTGTCGTGACTGCAGCGGCGCGTTGGCAAGCTTCCGCCAGCATCGCAGACATACTGAGTTTGCATCCCGCACTGCAATTGGCCAGGGCAGTATTGGTCGGAAGCTCATGGCGGCATGGGGTTTGAACTCCAGCGGACGGCCGGTTTGGAGGGCGATGATGAACTTTTGGGAGGCACATGGACGCAATGCCAAGGCCCCGCGGCGCCAGCCACTCAGCCATCGCCCATTAACATTAGCTACTACAACACTTACTGACCATCTCACTGCAGGCCACATTCATCAGTTGGTAGTCAATATACTGATAGATAGAAGATATTAGACGATAACTCGCCGTATCCTACTAGTTCCAAATGCCATAGCCATCATACTACTATATCCAAATCCGGAAGCTTGTGCTCGACAACCGGCTTACAAAACCACGGGTTCAGATCGTGTCACAACATGGCGATTGATAGCATTGTCCGCGGCTGTGCTCTGCATGTCGCATAATTCCAACCTAGGCTGAATACAATTATGTATTTTGCAGAGCCACCTTCTGGGTTCTGCCGGCCAATTGATGCGTGTCAGCCTGCAGCAGACCTACCACTTCGAGTTCCGGCCCCCAGGACCACTATGAGGAGGCTGTGTAAGCCACAGAGCCATTGCCTATGGCTTCCACGACACAATCTCTTTCTCCACGGTCGCTGAACCGTCATTCCCATCTTCACCCACTCAAATGGCCGAAGCCATTGGCATCGTTGCGTCGGCCATCACCATCGGCGCGAGTGCAGCTCAACTCTCGCTTGCCCTGTTCGATGTAGCACATACAATCAAGAACGCCCCCAAGCAGATTGCGGAGATTGGTAGGTATTCTAGCCTTGCATGCACAGGACGGCTTTCTGAACAGCAACAGCGGAGGAGTTCTCTTTAGTTTCTGAGAGTCTGCAAACACTCGCAGATATCATTCGCGCCAATCAAGACTTGTGCAAGCCAGCGCTTTTTAGAAATACCCATACGATAATTTCACGGTACAAACAAGTAGATGCCGAGATTAAGAAGTTGATAGACACGCCCCAAAAACTGGCTGGACTCCAGTGGTTCATCAACAAACCCAAAGCCAAGGGGCTTTTGAAAAAGGTTGAAGGCATCAAAACCGCCCTCATCTTGGAACTGAACATCATACGCCTTGCGAGAGAAGAATTCACTCGCCCGTATGTCTCATCATTTTGTCGCATGTTAAATATTCACTAACCTATGTAGTCATACTGAAACTGGTCCCAGTATTTCAGTTGGACTTCCACCAAATTTCAATCGGTTTCGAAAAGTGGTGGAGAGTGCCGTTCAGGCCAACCGCAAAGTGGTAGAGAACGCGCAACAGGACGACAAGGATTCCGGTACCGGAAAACGAAAATACACCAATGCAGAATTAGACATATGGAAAAAGGGCTCTTTCGACACTGCAACATGGCTGTATCATCTAGTCTTCAGCCCCGACATGCCCTACTCATCTGAAGCAAATGCGAAAACGCGTCAACATCACCAGGCATCTGTTACTGATGAATCTATTTCCTCTGGGGAGGATTCAGCCTCTCATACGCAAGACGAGGCTTCGGACGAAAAGTCTTTGATTGTATGGAATAAGCAAACCGAACCTAGCTTGGTTGTAGACAGGCTTCTATCCTCGTGGACTACGCTATCATCCGATCAGATTACTCATAGTGCGGCTAATCAAGATGGCGACGAATGGAGAGAAGATCTCTTGAAGAACATTGAAGAGGCGAAAAAGGAAGATGAGCTATCTTTCGATCAGTGGGAACTACAGAACGAGCCTGTGAGATCAGACGACGAAGACTTCAAGAGTATTGATGATGACTCCTTGAGCGGCATCACTATGCCAACATACAATTTTCATAGTAACACCAGGAATCACCGCAGCCGTAGTGTACCGAAACCGGATGATGACGATGACGATGATGATTCATGGTCCTTCAAACTTGGGAAGTCACCGGTACGTCGCGATGTACGGCCAGATCAGCCCACTATTCAGATTTATACAACTACCCACCCAAGACCAAAGCGGTCATCTCATGAGCACCGGGTTAGGTGGAAAGAAGATATGTCACCCATTGAGCGCTCGCGTTCGCGCCCTCTTCCTCACCACCAAAGGCAGTCGGGATACAAAAAACCTTCGTATACTGATAGCGAAAGCATTACATCCAGAGTCCATACTATCAACAGCGACCGGACTACTTCTACTAAGGGTAGACCTACAAGTGGTTTCTCCAGCACAACCGCATCCAGCTACAATCCATTTGATCCAAAATCCACTCCATGGCATGAGCACTTTGAACAAGTGCCATCATGGCAGGAACCAGTTTCAGCATTTCAACAAGGGTTGTCAAATCCCTTCAGTCATCATGTTGATCCATGGGCTCATTGGTCCTCTGCCGCACCTCCCTATTATGTCTCTCCTCCACCTCCTCCACAACCACCGCCAACTCAGCGCCACCCGAATCCATCATTCAAAGATACTCATACTTCTCCCTCCCCTCCGGCTCGTGCCTCTCCAGAGGAGCAGTCAAATAAAGCCGAAACAGCGGCGAAAGAGAAGGCCATCGTGACCGCGATAGAGAAACTGCTGGAAAAACGAGGCCAAGACAATCAGTTGGATCTAAACGAGCCACACTTCTTGAAACTGATGGAACTCTTGACTGCACAGCAAGAGCGTGAAGCACAGAATGAACGCGAGCGAGCCAATGCAGCCATCGAAGCTCAAATAAAACTGATGCAAGCAATGCATGACAAAGACAACGAACGATTGAAACAGCTCGAAAGCCTTGTTGAAGAAAAAAGGGGTGTAGAGGTGGCATTACAAACTATGTGGAAGGAAGAAGCTGAGAAAAAGGCTCAAGAAGCGAGAGATTCCGTCATGAAAGAGATGGCTGAGAGGCAAGCATTGGTAGCCAAAGCAAGAGATGCAGAGAGACAAACACAACAAGAGGCCGAAGTTAGGGCGGTCAAAGAAAGAAAAATACTTGAACGCAATCACCAACAAGAAATCAAGCGTTATGAGGATTTGCTGCGAGTTTTTCAAGAGCAACAGCTGAAGGCAGAGCAGGACGCCCAACAACCGATACGTCGAACTCGCATTGCTGAAGGCAATCGCAGTGTTGATGTCACGGAGTACTCAACTGACAGACGGAATCCTTTTCTCTCGTCTTCGTCAAATCTAAGAAATCTCCAGCATGGATTTGCTCAGTTTGGGACAAGCCTCAAGCCTCCAAACGCCCAGCCCCAGTATCCACGGCACTCACGTCGTAACAGTTTCCGTAGCTCGACTCCATCTTTACAGTCTTCGCATGCATCAATAGGGACTGGGAATATGTCTAATGTGACTGAATCCTCCCAGCAGCTAATCATCTTTCCAGCAAAAGCTGATCGAGCATCACAACAAATAGCAAAGCTCCAGACGTCGCTTGCTGCACATGGTATTGACTCTACCTTTGAGGACCCGGAGGAAGACCCCGGCAGTCAACTAATACCCTATAACCACGATGAATCGGGCGACCAATTCGTGCGAAGTACTATTTTTTGGGAGGCAGCGATGCTTACCTTGGGGAGCGAGCTTTTATTTACCATGAGACAAGCCGGATGGAGACCGGCATACACGAGAACTTCTGGTAGGATTCTTCTATCTTGTTTCAATCCCATTGTACTAACATCATGCAGAAAAGGGGCAGACCCATTTTCTCGGAAACCAACCGGTGCATGCCTACTTCTTCAGTCCGGACTACAAGCCTCAATTCTCTCCATCTACAAGATCATCTTTCAAGGAGACCATTATCATTGAAAAATTTCTGGTGGAGGAATACGCACTGATCGAGTTGGGCTTCGAGTTTGAAGCCAAGGACTCGAGAGTCTACGTTTTGGACGGAAGGCTTACTTATGTGAGTAAACTCTGGTGTTGTTGATGAATGCAAGTTTAATATGATATAGAACGACATTGAAAGTCTCGTAGAGAGATCGTTTCTGATGAGAGAGAACAACTATCGACGACGACATCGGCAGCTCCAATGGCACTATGACAAAGAAGCCAAGAAAGCATCGTCACCCCGAACCGATAGACCATATACGCCATCAATATCTTCTACAGCATCGATTTACTCGGGCGACGGCGAGCATACATCTTGCCATGACAGTGAAACAGACACTGAAGGCAAGCAAAGCTCTAGAGCTACCACAGTCGCTCGCTATGACCATAGTGATGACGACGGCGATCACGTGTCTACGCGGAGTAGAAGCAGCAGAGGCGGGAGCCCAGTCAAGTCACCCTCGATTGTTTCCTGGAGGTCAAAGGCAACCAATCCCTTTCGTAAACACATGACTCAAGTCAAGGAAATTAATGGTGCTGTTAAGCCGCAATCTCTGAGCGTGAGTATTTGGGATGATCCGGCGCCTGAGTCACTTGTACAGCGTCCTGATCAGCAAAGCTCACGAAGATGCAAGTATGTAAACTCTGTAGAGAAGAACTAAGCGGGTCATGTGAGGAGAATTTTAGCAATCTAAAGGCATATTTATGGCGCCCACAGGCAAATGGGAACAAGGCTGGATATGTAATATCTTTTGTAAGCCCTATATCTACCTCAAGATAGTTTATATTTGTCGCACATCTAAACACCATTTACCAAGTGCTCTTGGTTGCATTTTCTCCATTAACGCGTCATTATGTATTGAGATTAACCTGTAGGCACACAGTATGTCTATCTAAGCTATCCTTTCATATAGTGAGCAGTGGTTAAATACAAAGTGAATGACCGTTGCTAGGAACTATATTCCTCTAGGTTGTTTAGATCGACAGCTCTTTCTAGTTGTTTGAGATTTATCTTTTAGCATTCATTAGCTATCCCGCCAGGGCTATAAAAAATTTCCCTGTTTGGTAAAAGGCTCGTGGTGGACCGAAATCCCCAGATAAAGACTGCCCCCAATGAAACAGCGCAACTTCAATACGATGCAACTGCTCACCAGCATTTTGAAACTATACAATGTTGTCTTATAGTATATTAATCTATATATAAATTAGTACTCTAGCATATAATTTTTTTTAAATATGTGGTGGTGAAGGCAGCTAATTGCAAACAGCGGCTATATTTTGATGGGGACTGTTCTTATTCCAGTAATTCAGTCCACTAAGGGGGGAAGTACGATTAATGTGTTGCACAGGTAAACACGGCTTAATGAGCTCTCTCTGATCTACTTTTTCTATCCTGTGCTAGTCTGAGGTGAGCCTAGCTCGTAGGTTCACCATATAGATACCTACACTGCTCCCGTTCTATACAGGACAGTGATCCAATACAAAGGCCAGCTAAACTATTGTCACCAAGAGTTATTTTACTTTACAGAATGTCTCATGAAGAAGAATGCGTGAGGGATTTCCAAGTGTCCCATGTGTTACTGTATCTGAATTCAGCTCAGTGAAAGCACTAATGAGGCAGCATGATCACTGTTCACGAACTATTTTTTGCATTTCACTACGTTAGCTCTTCTCACACCTTGTATTTATTATATAATTGCCTTCCGCAAGGTAAACCAGTACATCCCACCCCACACCCACACTTGATCAAAATCTTCTTTACAACCCACAAACATGTCCTTCTCCAAGCTGCCAACAGAGCTGGATGCCAAGATCTTGGAATATCTACATGATGACCGCTCATATCTCGCCACCATGTCAATAGTATCTAAGTACTTCCGCCGCATCACGGAGCCAATACTATATCACGACCTCTGCTTCTCCCAAACGACAACCGAACAAATGAAGCAACTCCTCAAGATCACTCTATCGCAACCACACCTTGCAAAGCACGTCCACAGTCTCACAATGGTACCAAAGAGAAAGAACTTATTCGACTGCATCGACGGCACTCCATTTGAGCAGGAGGTGGAGACATGGAGCCATCTCTATCAAGCCAACAACCTCGCCCTCTACGTGCGATCACAAAAAACTGAAAGACTTCTACCCGAACCCCTACTCCATCCAGATCTTATTCATGACCGTCTTCAACTGCGCCTTCTCATACAACCCCTTCTGCTTCCTTGACCCCTTCGTCGCCATCTTCCTCATCCTAACCACCAACATCGAAACTATCAACCTAACTTCCACCCGCGGTAAAGAACTGCTAAATTGCCAAGATATCCTCAGCATGTCATGGTTCGACTACCCCGTCGATTCCACACGGCAGGAGCAGCAGCCCTTCAATAAACCATCGGATCTGTGCATCGCAAAAGATAGGTTCTGGGATAATGTAGATGACCATACATTTCGCGTACCAACCCCGAGCTGTGTAAAACGCTTGCAGCTCTCGGGCTGAGGCATTAGAGCTATCGATTTGCAGGATGAGACGGTGTTAGCGCTTCAGCATCTGGATTTGCGAGATGTAGCTGTTTACCCTGCACACCTGATTCGGTGTATGCGAACTGATCAACTTGCTAACCTCCGTCATTTGAATTTAGATGGCGTATAGGAGTCGCTTGATCCTACATACGGCCCGCAGGGGCTTGGTAGCGGACACTTTGATTGCATTATACTGGGTAGGGCATTGGTGCGGTACACGCCGTTGCTAGAGGTACTGGAGATGCGAACGACCGAGTATTCAGAGTTTGAGTGGTGGGTTAACATCGGGTCGCTTGTAAGGCTGACGAAGTTGCATACGCTACGGATTGATATCGATCATCTCGTGTCTGTGGATGGATTGATGGATGCTGAGTCGTTTGATCCGCATCAGATTCTTCCAACGTCGCTGCAGCACCTGGAGATTACGCAGTTGACGATGAAAACGATCGATGCATATTGCGTGGATGAAGAGGGATGGGGAAAACGACCAAGCGAAATGCAGTTTATCATTGACACTGTCAGGGCTTTTTCGCCATTCAAGTCGCTTGATATTATCATCTGTGAAACCGAGAATAAGGTCTTGTCAAGAGCGAGTTCTAGATTGCTTTGTAGTCTTATAAGAAAAAGGAGGGAGGTAAAGGTTCGGGTACATGCTGGTTGAGGATGAGCGTGGTCGAGCATTTGTTCCCCTGGACCAGGACACTTATGTGGTGCCTGATACCATATTATATGGAGTCATTGCAGAACAAGGAACAAATGGGAGTGGCGTCACTTGATAATGGAAGTGCGTGCTAAAAGAGAGAATTCTTTGCATGGCATGTCCTCTTGGTTGACTATGCGAAAGCAATTTAGCCTCGTCATAGATGTGATCTAGCCAGCAGTAAATCTTCTGACCTTTTATAAAGACTTTCTAAAGTCTCTTGAGCTGACTCCTTTGAGACATGTCCTAGTTTTGGACCCAAGTCAAGCATTTAGGCACCTAATGCTAACCGACTTGCTGTCATGATGATATGTTGCAAATGTGTTACGCCCCTTTTTCCATGAAGAAATAGTGAAGGGGTAATTGACACTGCGTTCATATATCGCCGTCTCGGAGAGTAGGTAAGAGATTGGCAACTCCAATACCTCTCGCAGTAATTTTGGCGAATGTCTTAGGGCTACAGCCACTTACTCGTTCCTCCAACGTCACCCAGCACAGGTGCACTATGCAGAAAAATAAAACTCTTTTATTGTCCTATCAAATGTTATGTACACAGCAGTCCTTCGCAATGAGAATGCTCCGCCTTTGTTTTCGCATCCGTAATCGCAATCGTTTTTGTCACACGCGCGTAATCGCGGCAGAATTAACACCGACCAGTTTATTGAATCAGAGATGCCGTCAAAGCGTCCGTTATGTAACAAGGTGGGTGTGCCGGACGCGGAAGTCATGCGGCCACATCCAAATCTACCAGCGAACCACTTAAGCACCCGAAGGAGAGAGTTCGAAGGCGGATGAGGAGAGCTGCTCAGCTAATACACGCTAGGCTTTCATCATCTAGAATGCGCGGTTAGTTAGGTTCTTGGATTGTCTGAAAAAAGGCGCTTACATGTTATAAACTGGAGGGATAGCGAGAGGAAGTCGGGTGAGGGCTACAGAAAGATTTTGAAGCCCCGAACAATGGTCCATGCGTAGCTAGTCCAGATAGAGCTTAGTTGAATATCGGCCTTGGCAGCATATCGAGATTTGGCAGCAAAGGCATTGAGCCAGCATCTTCGCGTCTAGACAATTTCAAGGTCCAATCGGCTGACATCTATGAGCATGAATCTCCTTCATGCATCGAAGTACGTAGCAAATCGGAGTGCATGCTTGCGTAATTCCTATGTGGAAATATCCCGTTTCTTCAGACCACGCCATCACGAGATCACGGCGAATCAAGTAACATCAGGTTTGCCAATCTCAATCCGATGCTTTCAGACGTTGCAGCCGACTCAAGAGAATTTTTCGCCGGATGGTAAACTCAGGAAGACGCTTGATGACTTCAAGGCGACTAGTACGTTCGCCCCACCAAGTCCAGTTCCAGCACTTATAGAAATACAGTCCGGTCCTCATCATGGGAGAAACTTGATAATACATGGAACGATGGGCAATTAGCCGGCCATGAGCTTGGTCAGGAAATTGAGATCTTTGGGTACATTAGTACTCGTCGAGATGTCAGCAGCAAGCTCTCGTTCACTATGCTTCGCAACAAGAACCAGACGTCTTGTATCCAGTTAGTCTCTAGCTCAAACAATCCGGAAGGAGAACAAGCCGAAGCACATGCTCGCCTCCGCTCATTGAAGGAGTGGACTCCAGTTATTGTGAGAGGCACGCTCGCCGAGCGCCGACCAGCAAAAGACGATTACTTCCTCGGCATGAAGTTGGTCACTGCTCGGGAAATCGCTGTAACACGCGTAGAGCCACTCAATGAAATTCCTAACGATATAATCATTAAGAACGACACAGTTTTTGGACCGGATCAGCGGCATTTGCAACTTCGCACTGATTCGGAGCTGCGTTCTAACATCCTTCTAAGATCAAAGGCCATGGCTAGAGCAAGACTGAGCTTGATTGAAGTCGATTGGAAAGAGATAGAAACGCCCATTCTTTTCAAGTCAACACCCGAGGGTGCGCGAGAGTTTCTTGTACCAACACGTCAAAAGGGGCTTGCATATGCATTGCCACAAAGCCCTCAGCAATACAAGCAGATTCTCATGGCTTCTGGATTTACTAAGTACTTTCAGTTTGCCCGGTGCTTCCGCGATGAAGATTTGAGGGCAGATAGGCAGCCCGAGTTCACACAGGTCAGTTCCCCTACATGAATGTATATATCTCTTCTGACGATGATCTATAGCTTGATATGGAAATGTCTTTCGCCGACGAAGAAGATGTTATGAGAGAGACAGAGAGGCTGCTAAGAAAACTCTGGCAGCGCGTGCTTAACCTGAAGACTCCTGAGACATTCCCGCACATGACCTATCACGATGCAATGGCATCATACGGATCCGACAAACCGGATTTACGTTACGAGTCCAAGGTAAGATATGTATGCTGATTCACTCATCAATCTGAATTTAACATGTGCAGATAAACAACATCACGCAGCACCTAACATCCGACCTAATCGGCAAAATTACTCCACTTGAGAACCCAACTATCGACGCTATCAAGATCTCCATATCCGAAGACCCAAAAATGACCCGCAAATTCATCGCCAGCTTCCTCGACAGCCCAGAAGGAAAACCATACCTCGACAATCCCGACGGCCAACCCGGCATCTTCATCGGCGACCTATCCAAACCAATGGACGGTCTCGGCCCCCTAGGCCACCAATTCGCAATGGAAGGACCCCCAACCCTCATCCCCGACCACGGCGACCTCCTCATCCTCCAAGCCCGTCCCGACGCCCCCTTTTCCGGCGGCTCAACCTCCCTCGGAAACCTGCGTCTAGCCCTCCACAAAGCAGCCATATCCCAAGGCTTCATTGACCCCCCCGCCAAAGACGACTTCCGTTTCCTCTGGATAACAGATTTCCCACTTTTCACACCCTCAAGCGACACCGAACCAGGCCAAGGCGGCACATCCGGCTTCTCATCCACGCACCACCCCTTCACCGCCCCGAAAACACCCGCAGACGTCGACCTCCTCCTTACCTCACCGTCTGCCGCCACAGCAGCCCACTACGACATCGTAGTCAACGGCGTCGAGCTCGGCGGTGGCAGCCGCCGTATCCACTCTGCTCCCATGCAAGAATTCATATTCCGCGACATACTCCAGATGAAGCCCGAGCGCATCGAGGATTTCAGGCATTTGCTCGATGTGCTGCGGAGCGGGTGTCCGCCGCATGCAGGGATTGCGCTGGGGTGGGATAGGCTAATGGCGATGATTTGTCAGAGGGAGAGTGTGAGGGATGTTATTGCGTTCCCGAAGAGTGGGCGGGGAGAGGATTTACTGGTTAAGAGTCCGAATGCTGTTACGAAGGAGCAGTTGGGGGTGTATGGATTGAGAGTTGAGGAGTAGGGGTGGGAAAGGTAAGGGGGAGGGGTGGTTTGTAGAATGTTTGTAGTATAGAAAATCTCCTGATGTAGAATTTAGATTGTGTTGTTCGTTATGGAATAAGTAGAGTACGTGCGTCATTCACTCCAGTGATGATGCGGCACTGAGTATTCCCAAGCTGTTCCTCCTTTCATTACTACTTCGTGTACCGTGTACCCGTTGTTTCGAACCTCCTGCATCGCTTCTAGTAGTCCAACATCTTACCTAGCCCTTTCCGTATCTCGAACCCCTAATCTCTCATGAGATATTATATCCCATAGCCTTCAGAATCACTTTGCCCTCTTCTACATTGTCCGGTTCCCAAACCCGCAACCCATAAGACTCTAAGAACGCTTTGAAACTATCAAATCCCATATCTTTTGCCGCCTTATGGGTAGTTGTGATTTTAGATTTGTCGCTCTCAGAAGACATGCTGTTGGCTCTCTGTCGTATGTATCTTGAAGTGAGAATAGTTGGTTGAGAAAGTACTTTAAATGATCGAAATTGGAGTGTAAATGAGACCTTTTCTTCAGTTTGAGGAAAGTGAGAAGTTTGGAGCAGTAGGAAGAGGCTTTGGACTGACAACTGCGTTTTATGTCCAGCGGGACATGTCGATGCGGGGGTTAAGGTGGGTGGACACGTCGTGCGCACGGACGTGGCATGTGCGCGGGGCCTCACAACTACCTCTCCTTCAGCATCTACTATCTCCACTACCATGAGTAATATTGAGGATGCGCTTGCAGTTATTGAAGCCTTAGAACCTGGAGACTATTTTACGTATACTGATATTGCTAAAAAAAAAGTATAGGGTTGTTCGATCTACGCTCGCCCGGAGACACCAAGGTTGCACTACTTCGCGTACGATAGGCTATCAAAACAATCAAGTCTTCCACCCCCACGAAGAGCAGGCCCTTATAACCTATATTGATGGCCTTACGAGAAGAGTTTTGCCTCCTACTCGAGTTATAATACAGAACTTTGCCTCACAGATCGCTAAGAAGGAGGTGAGCCTTAGTAGGTTGATCGCTTTGTGCATCGCTATCCTGATCGCCTCCTATCAAAGTGGACGATTAGTCTTGATAATAATCGACACAAGGCTGATTTAAAGAAAAAGTACAGCCTCTAATTTAGCCTCCTACGCGATAAAATCAATCAATATCACGCGGAGGCGCGTCAGATCTATAATATGGACGAGAAGGGCTTCTCTCTTGGTGTAGTACGGCGTTCAAAGAGGATCTTCAGTAAACCTTTGCATAAGGCTGGAAGGAGAAGGAGTAATATACAGGATGGCTCGCGCGAGTGAATAACGCTGCTAGCCTGTATCTGCGCTGATGAATCCTACCTTGAGCCTGCTGTTATCTACCAATCGGTACAGTCCGTAACAAGCAAGCGATAGACAGATTGATTACCACACTAGGCATAAAAAGACCACAATATGACTTGTGCCACACCTAATGTAGTAACCAATCTGTCTATCGCTTGCTTGTTGCGGACTGTGCTAATCGGGCTCAGGATCAATACAGGGCTCCTGGACACAGGCCCTTGAGGAGACGCATCAGATTCAAATATCCTCATCATCCTCTGGATGGACGAATAACGAGATAGGCCTCGCGTGGCTTCAACAGGTATTTGATCGCAGGACGAAGGCAAAGGCTTGTCCTCCTATCGATTATTTGTCCTTGACGGCTGTGGATCTTACCTTACAATGGATTTTATCAGCTACTGTAATCAAAACAAGATCCTCCTTGCAGTATTTCCTCCTCACTCAACCCATACATTGCAGCCTCTAAACATCTGCATGTTCAAACCTCTCTCAACAGCGTACTCAAACGAGGTTTCTGCTTTTATGGATAGGAGGCAAAGCCTCGTATCTATGAGTAAGAGGGACTTCTTGCCTCTCTACCACCAAGCCTGGCAGGTCTCCTTTAAGAAAACAACGATGAAAAAGTCCTTTAAGGCCACAGGCCTCTCGCCCTTGAATTTTGAGGTTATACTACAACGTTTTGATGATAATCTTATTCTATCAAGCGATAGTGAGTCCTCTGTGCTAAGTGCCTCTAATTGGAGGAAAGCTGAACGCCTACTGTGTGAGGTGGTGAAGGATCGAGGAGACGGGCGAGCTCAAAAGCTTAGCCAAGCCTTCCACCAAATCTCAGCCTCAAAAACGCTCCTTGAGCATGAGGTTAAGGGCCTACGAAAGGCCCTAACTAACGAGAGACTATGCAGAAAGCGCGCCATCGCCTACGACTCCAGGAGGAGGGGCAGCTACATCTCCAAAAAAGCTGAAACAGTAAGGCAACGTGATAAAGCAAGGAAGTCGAAGGTAAGATAGAAGGAGCAGAGGCGTCAAGCGAGGCTTGCAGTGAGCCTATTGAGGCAGAGGGAGAAGGAGGAGAAGGCTATTGAAAAGGCCTCAAGGATCGCAGCTCGTAGGGCTGCACAACAACTTCAAAAAGCTATTAAAACTTTCCAAAGGGGTAGAGAGAGGGACTTCAAGGCTCTTATCAAGGCTATCCAGAAAAAGAGGCATATCGCGAGGCCTCAAGGTGGTGAGGAGCGTAAGAGAGGTGGAGGAGGCTCACCACCTCCAACCTCACGGCGCGGCCGCGCAATTAGAACTCCATCTCGATTTCTATAGCTATACGTATTTATTAAAGTCTACTGGCCTCAACGCCAAAATATATTGCGATAATAATGATTTGGTGTAGCTCTACAGCCTCATGAATGAGTCCGTCTTAATGAGGTCGCGCGCGTATAACGTGTTCGTGCGCACGTGTCCACCCACCCTATCAAGAAGCGGGGCGTGGAGAGAGCCGCATGTGATCACGCGTGTGGACGCGTCCCCTATTCATACTGCTTTACATTTGGATACCCAGATCCGTCAATCATTGTAAAAATCGTTGGTAACAACGTTCGATTCTCAGAATCCGAGTGCGAGCCCAACGACTCCCAACATGGCACCTGTCCACCAGCCGACTTCATTCCTCTTGTTATCAGCAGCCATAGCCTTACTAGAAGTGGTGCTCAATGTACTACTAATAAACATTCCCGGACGCGCAACATCGGTGATGCTTGCTTCGAAGCCCGTCTTCGGCAGAGTAACGGTAGTAGGCACAGCGCTTACTGTAGCGGTGACAGCAACTCCGCTTGAACTGATAGTGACCAAAGTACTTCCAGCAGCATTCGTGGTGATGGCAACCAAAGTCTGGTCGGAACTGGGTCCGATTGTGGTGGAGACACCAGGCGTTAGCGCTATTATTGCTGAGCCGACAGTGATAGAGTTGGGCGTGATTCCTGGTGTAGAGGCTGTGGCGCTTGGTCCTGGTGGCATGCCTGGTCCTGGCGTGATGCCATTTCCGTCTGTTTGCGGCACGGTGTCAACGGCAGAATCGACAGTGGAATCGACGGCGGAGTCTTCGCCAGAAACTCCTGTTGCACGTGACAAGCGTAGAGTTGGCTGTGCATCAGGCCCTGTAGGTTGCGAATCAGATTGAGTTGGTTGCGCAATAGATTGGGTTTGACCGAGCCGCGAGACTATGTCTGACAGCAGACTGTTCTGGGATATCTGTTGTGCCTGTTGTGTGTCTGACAGCAGACTGTTCTGTGGTGTCTGTTGTGCCTGTTGTGTGTCTGACAAGACAACCCTGGACGGGATATCCCCTGCAGGACTACCCGCGTGTTCTTTCGGTGTAGCAGCGGACGGACCAGTTGTGTCTTGCGTCGCTATGTTGGCTTCTGCCTGGTTCTCCTCTAATTCAAGGCCACCCGCTGCCGAGCTGGGTGTAGTAGTAGGCTCAACACGAGCCACGGTATCCGTCTCAACGCGAGCTACGGTATTCGTCTCAACATTGATAACCTTTGGCACGCTCGAAGTGCGAACCACGTTGGTCGGAGTGGGTGGGCCAACGATGACCCTGTCAAAGTCGGTGTCGTCAAAGCCTGTGGCCGTTGGAAGCTCTGGTCTCTCCCGTGCGCCACAAGACCTTGGATTAGCCAAGCACTCGTCTAAGATGTTGTTGCCATCATCCCATGGCGTTTCCGAAGCCCCCTCACTGGTTTGGTCAATGGGTATGGTGGCAGTAGCATTTACGGGAGTATCAATTTCTGGCAAAAGTAAGTCTTGACCATCGTATTCTGTGGGAGCAGTGACATACGTGGGAAAGCTAGGACAGCACGGGCGAGGACTACAAGAGTCAGGAGTTCAGGCGGTAGAAACATCAACATGGTGGCGCGCTACGTATCTGTATACGACAACTTGCGGTGGGTGCTGGCCGAGTATGGAGAAGCAAAGGACGAGGCCTCTCGCGCTCTGAACTACTCCAACCCCTTTCCCTCGGTCATGGTCTGAAAACGTTGAAGTTTGTCAATCATGCCGCAGACAATGCCTCATCCTAGCTAGCCTGAGAGCGAGGAATGGCGCGCGATCACATGCCAAGGGCCATATGGACATTGGCACGCCAGCGCGCACGCCCATCACCATCCATTTCTACACCGCGAACTGCACATTCTGACACCATCTTGCACTTTAAGTTCCTCAACCTGTCCCTTGATGCTATATACAACATGTGATTCACACGTCCGAAGAAATCCAACCAAACACTCGACTAGACAGTTGGGGTCTTGCATGACACGGAAGATTGCTGAGCTGGACGCCTGAAAATCCAATTTGTCAGGGGGCAATCGTATCTGGAAAGATACCATCGCGCATTGCCCCTCACACGAGAATCAAAGCATGTATAGGTCCTTCCAGAGAGGCTCAAGGGACTTTGATGTTTCTGTCAAGGCCACCGTTGGAGCCTAAAAGATACGAAGCATAAGCAAGAGAACGGAGAGCTGGGTCAAGCCGTAGGCACGGACGCGATGTCAACCATGCGAACACCCTAGCGCCGCGTTTTCTTGAACATAACATGACTAGGTCAACGCGCTACCGTTAGGGCTGAAAGTACAAACCGCGATAGCCTAGAGCCGCCATTGAATGCCTGGGTGTGGCGTTGGAGACCACCCCAGGGTATCAACAGCATCCCTCCAGGCAACTAGTGCGACCGAAGAATCCAGGTGACCAGTATCATTAAACTTGAGTCAGACCACAGATGCTTGTAGGCCTCTCTGAAGACCTTGAGAATATCTGGCACACTTGGCAGTTTGCATTGCGAAATGGTGCGCCCAACAAACACCAGAGCATAGCCTCTCTGGAGTCTCGCCTGATATCACACTCCATCTCATACCTTCATTCTCTGGGCACAGGAGGGTCATAGTGTCTGGTCAGCCTATACGAACGCTTGTCAGCCAAAAGCACCCCCGACTTGAATGTTGATCTAGCAGATTCCATGATGATTGAAACATCACAACCTTCAATAAGCCAACTGCCTGAAAGCAAGGACATTCAGTAAAATTTACGAGCACATGGGAGAAGAAATGCGCAGTTTTACAGACACCTACCCAAATATCGGCAGGTCCCGTCATGTTCCCTTAGTTTATTCATAGCGACCGGCCTACGAGCATCGATTTTCCGGCCCCCACACTTACAAAAGGCCACAGCCCCATTGCCGCGACCGCAACTTTGTTTGCACGCACCCCTCACGTGTTTACCGCGGAAGGGTTTCATAAGTGTGAAAATAGCCAAGAGGCAACTGTGAAGCCTCAGTGGTTTGGCGGTGAGATCATTATCGGTAGGCCATAGTTCATGCAGAGGGCGCCCAAGAGGAGGCGCAGCCAACCATAGTGTGCAATCACCTGCATCAGCCACGATGGAGAGCCACAAAAAAGAGGCGGTGCTAGTTGATCGTCCACTGGTTGCGTGGGTCCATGCTGGCCAGGTATGATGTCGTTCAGTGTGTAGGCAGTTGAGACATGCGGTCGGATGGTATATAGAGGATGTGACTACATGACAGTGTCCTCCACCCTCTTCTTACTGGCACAACTATAAGTATCCTCAACGCAGCTGTAGTTGCAGACACAGACTTTCTCAGAACAACTTCAATACCAATACCTCTTCGAGTCAATTACCATCTGATCTCAGAAGTACTAAAGCAGCCTTACAAGGCAACCACAATGTCTTACCTGCACTTCTCTCACACTCATGCGCGCGAGCGCACTCCTGAAAAGGAGCCTTACAACTTGCGCCCTCTTGTGCGCCGCAATACCCATAAGCGTGACCACAGCATCACGCTCTCGGATCTCGACGACAGCCATGATGACTACCCATACCCTGCCAACCACAAATCCAACAAGATATCCAGCGCCCTGACGGTCCGCGATCGGCCTTCTCAGCTGGAACGCTACAACATCTGGTCGAGCGACACACGCAATAACGAAGACGACGAGAAACTATACAGCTACGACAGACACCGCACATACCGATACTCTGACCGTCACCGTCATAGCGATGATGAAGACCCAGAAGACCGTGCGCTCCGACTCAGGATCAGTGCTACTTTAGATCGACCCAGCACATCCTATCACCATTCTCACGGGTCTCACCTCTGGCCTAGTGACACGCTTCACCGCAGTGATAGATGGATTGATGAGGCTTGGGAGACCCGTGAGCGGTCTCTGTCTCGGGAGCGCACTAGGGTTCGGCGAAACAGCCTCTGGGGTGGATTTGAAGAGAAGGAGAGGGAGACGCAAGATGAACGATGGAGTAGGTACCACCGAGTTAGCGATACAAAGACGGAGGAGATTCGGCCGCTGAGTGGATGGCGCCGCCGCCGGATTGTCGGAGGGAACTAGAGTTGGTGATGTGAACCAGGGATGTTTTCCAGTAGGAGTATGAAGGAGTCTTTGGGTTAAGTGTTCTTTACTTTCAACTGGTTTTGACTTTCGACTGTTTTCGTAGGCACCGGATTTCTTTAAGACGCTCGTTTCCAACAGCAATGGTGGGGTACACAATGGTTTTTGTACTGTATTTGAGATTATTTCCTGCCTTGTATAGACAATTCTTCATTTTTGCTTAGATACCCAGAACAATATAAGTTAGTACAAGAGAATTCAGCTTTTACTTAGTGACGATGGTTTGAAGATGCGGGGGCAATGATAAGATCAGACGAGGAGGCGCGCACGGGCCTGACGACGCATTGTTTGGTTTGGCGCTTGTCGTGTTTACATGCATCGACACTCCCGTCCCGAACCACGACAACGACACTCTAAATTTTACAACCACACCATGGCGCAATCAGACGCCCGAGATAATATTGCCGACGGTCTCATCGCCAATGGCTCATTCAAGGCTCCCGTACAATCACCAAAAAAATCAGGGCTATCGCCCAAAAAGACTGCGCGCAAGACGCGTAGCAAGAGTATTGGTCCTGGTGGCCTGGAAGAGTTGGAAGCACCACCCCTGAAAGAGGCTGCGGGAAACAGGAGAAAGGTATGTCGAGTGTATGCAACCAGGAACATACAGGTTGCTAATTGTCTAGTCTGCCTTTATCCCCGCAGTCAAGTCAATCCTTGCCTCTAATGGCGAGGATGAGAAGAAGCGGCGCGAAGCCCGTCGCAAGTCGTTGGGTAAGATTGGTAGTTTCAGAATTGTAGTGGTTACGATATTGATTATTCTTAGCAAGGCGACGCGTCTCGTTTGCCCCAGAAGCCACTTTGCATACGTGGGATGTAGTCGAGTACATGCGCGATGCGACCACTTCCTCCGCCTCGTCAGAGGCCACCCGAAGAGCCTCGAACGTCTCCCAGGCATCCACACCCGCATCGCCTGCCCCTCCTTCAGACCCCGCCGAGCCGCCTTCCACGCCACCAGAGCAGGCCGAAGAGTCTGAGCTCGAACCCGGTTCTTCGCCTGCAAACCAGCGATCGCAACATCAGAAGAAGAACCGCAGAAGTTCTGGAATACCGCCCATGAACTTTAACAATCCAGATGATGTCTACTCTTCAAGTCCTCTGAGTGGAGACAACGCGTCACCTGGCAGCGATAATAACGGCAGCAGTGATTCTGAGAGTGACGATGATTTGACAGAGAACCTGGGCGCTTCCCCAGACACAGAGGACTCTTCACAGAGCAGCGCTCGCTTGGACGCTGCACTCCGTGAGGCTGCGAACCAGGCAACCACCCAAAGGCTAGACTTGGACGACGAAGACGAGGGTGGAGATATGACCATGGACATTGCCCAAGACGAAATCACTGCCGCTTTCAAACCATGGGCGAAGAAGAGCTTTGTTACCGAATACGACAAGGAAAACACTAGCCCTCTCTTCTCACCAGCACGTACGGTAGCCGAGGATGACGATATGAGCATGGATATTACACGTGCAGTGGGTCGCATCATTCCCCAGGACCAACAACAGCAGCAGCAGGAGCAGGAGCAGGAGCAGCAAGAGCAGGATCAGGAGCAGCAGCAGGAGCAGCAGCAGGAGCAGCAGCAGGAGCAACAACCCGACAACGCAAGCTCAGACATGGATGAAGACATGACCATGGACCTGACTATGCCACTGGGAACCATTCGGGCAATGGCAGCCAACGCGCCCGCAAGTAGGAGAAAGAGTCTTAAGAGGAGAATATCCATGCTAGAAGCGTCACAAGGAAGCCCCGCGAAGCGCCCTACGGACCGACGAGTCAACCTGCGACAACGTCTACAATCTCAAGAGGACGTATCCGAAGATGCCACTATGGACCTTACAATGGCAATCGGGGGTATCGTAAAAGGACCAGTGTCTGCATCTACTAGAGGTGCTAGCATTGAGACTCCAGTTGAAGATGCAACCATGGACTTTACACTAGCTATGGGTAATATCAAGAACAACCAATCTCCTGCACAGATGGAACAGGATGTACAGGATGAGGGAGTCGAGGATGAGGACCTCTCCATGGAGTTTACCAAGATTGTTGGACCTGGTATTAAGCGATGCGTCCCAGCATCAGCAACTCCAGAGAAGTCTGCTGATATCACACCGACTCCAGCTGGCAAGACACCGACTCCGCAAAAATTGTCAGCCAGAAAATCACCCGGACGCAGAAGGAGCTCAATTCTCAGGTCAGAGGCAGATGCTGCTCCTGAAGTCTTAAAAGACATTACTCCCAGCACCTCAGGAGATGTGGTTTACCCAAATCTGGACCCAGGCACTCCTGAAATTGTCAGGCAGAAAGACATCGAAGAAATCGAGCCTTCTCCGTTCGTACGTCGTACTCCCTTGAGTGCTTCGAAAGAGAAAGAGTCTGTGGCAACGCCTACCAGCCAAAAAAGAACAGGTACACCCAAAGCGATTCCTGACGATCCGCTTGCTGCCCCTATTTTGAACCGACGGCGTTCTTCATTATCTGCCGTACAGTTCAGTCCTCTCGGTGCCCCACGCGAGGAGCCTGTTTTGAAAAGCACCTCACTACTGAGCAACAACATTAAGCTGTTGTCCACGCCACGAAAGCAGTCACTGATGTCACCGGTGAAGCGTGGCATGACACCAAAGAAGGCCCAGACTCCCCAAAAGCAGCCAACACCCAAGCAGAAGACCCCAACACCTAAAAAGGCCACTCCACGGAAAAGTATGAGTCCAAAGAAATGTGTCGCCTTCGGTGAGCAAGAACAAGAGGAGGCTGAAGTAGAGGAAGGTGTTGCAGAAGACTTCTCCGAGGTTGAGCGCATCTCGCTCCAGGACTTCCTAGATATGACCAAAATCCGCTTCATGGACCTTAGTACAACCAAGAGGCGGCATACTGCTGCTCCCTCTGCTTTCCATGACGTCGAAGTAGAGGAGAAGGAAGAGTCACTGGATCGCTTTGTAGTTGCGGGTGCGTGTACATTGCCTGAGTACGAACTGTATCAACACGCATGCCACGAGATGAAGAAGTACATCTCGGATGGTCGCCACTTTGTCCGCACCATGGAGGCCAATGTTCTGGAGGAGAACCCACTACTCTTTAGTGAATATCTTACTGCTCCCCCGGACCAGCGTGCTGTCATGGACAACCAGTTCAAGAATCTCAAGACCAATGCCCGCCTCGAAGCACGTGGAGAGTGGTATACTTGGAGAAGTACTCTCCTGCAGGATCTCAAGGCTGGTCTTCTTCATACTATGGATGGCTTCAAACGCGATGAGTCTACACTGATCAACCAGGAGCAACTCCTTGATGTTGTGCTACCGCCTTTGGTAGAGAAGAAGGAGCTTCTGTCCACCGAGTGCAAGCAGTTACAGCAGCGCCACGATGAACTGAACAGTTGCGACCGGGAGGAGCTTGAACAGACAAGAGAGAAACTTACTGCTACAGATTCTGAGCTGGAAGAGAAGAAGCGGTTGTTGGCTCAGCTCCAGAAGGAGCTCGCTGATAAGGAAGCGCGTATCGAGGCAGCCAAGAACCGCAAGGCTGAATGCATCGAAGAGATCAAGACTGCCGAACGCATGCGAGAAGAGTGCCGTGGATGGTCAACGAGTGAAGTCAGCAATCTCAAAGGTATGTCCGGTGCATCTATCAATGATGATATCCCACTAACAGCAACACAGCCCAAGTCACTGCCCTGGAACAAGCTCATGGCTGGGGCATTACCTCTGCTTCATCCACAAGCATCACCATGACTCACTTGAACGACTTGGAATTGTATTTCGTGCCATCTACATTTGCTACAGGCTCCAACACACCAAACGGTTCCATCTCACTCGCTTACATTGGAGACTCAGCAACACCCCATCCCCGCCCCCTGACTACTAGCAAGCGCTTCTTCCTCCAATTGATCCGCGCTCACCTTCACGGCATCCCACAATCGCAGACGCGCATTTCGTCTCTTCTCCATCTTGTCAAGAACAGCTGGGCTACTGCGCTTGCGGTTGCCGAGGGTGTTCGCTGGCTAGAGCACAGCTACATCACAGAGGAATGCATCCTGTCGGATGAACGCATGGCAATCGCTACCAACATGCTACTTCCCACTCTCCAAACCAAGGTCAAGGCTACTTTTGAACTTGGAGTCAATCTCGGTAAGGAGGGTGTGGAGACTGAGGTTAGCATGGCAGCAGAAGTCGTCTATGGAGAGAAGTATGGCGAGGAAAAGATGGGTGCTTTCTTGAAGGATTTTTGCGGCAACGAAATCAAAGATAAAGAAGGCATGTCAGTCTGGGCAGACGCTATGTTGGATCTTGCCGCTAGGCTCAAGAAGACTGGAAGGAAGGGCGAGAGAAAATAACTTTGCGAAGACCATTTACGACTAAGGTTGATGAGGAATGACGGCGTTTAGGCTTTGGAACTTTTTTTGGGAACTAAAGATACCAATTGCATATATCTTCTTCTTCTTCTTGACTGGAGTTTTTGCGAATACATTCGAGCTTGTGATGCTTCTCAGCAGCGACACTACTAAATATGCCTACCATCCGCTATCGGCTTCGTACCTACCAATCAGATGTTTCTGGTGGCCCAAGTAGGGCAGAACGACAATTCAGGTGGCAGGGTGTTATATTGGCAGAAACTTTACTTATGATCAAGCCAATTTTTCGATGCGGAGTATCCTCGCAATCTGAAGACTGGGAAATGGTACCTCAACATACGGGGGAACGAATTTTGAAAACAAAGGCAGAAACTTGAAAATCACCTACATGTGCGCTTCACAGTGCCTAAATTTCTTAGTTAAAAGTCAACAATCTCGTTCGTCACAATGCAGGTGGCGAGCGCGGGGAATGCGGTTGCGTTGACGATTGCGACGGGGGATCAGCGGAGGAGGCTTTTTTGGGAGGGCTGTGGCGAGCAGTCTGTTGGTGGTCAAAGATGGAGCGGTTTGATGGGGAGCATGCGGGGGGATTGTATCGGTACACGGTGCAGTTTGTGGGGTGTTGAGGAAGAGTGAGGTAGCGTTGACGAGGGAGTTGAAGTATCTGTTTGCTACGTTTACGTTTGGGCCGGTTGTTGATGATGGGTTTTTGGTGAGGTTGTTGAGTGAGGTTGTGAGAGGGGGAGGGTTGAATGCGGAGGCGGTGGTCGTTTCGTGTATTTTGTATGAAGGGGGCAATTTTATTTCGCTGAGGTTTGCGAGTGCGATCTCGGGGAGTGTTGGGTTTAATTCTTCTGAGGCTTCTTTTGAGGGTGGGTGGGTTAGTGTTTGCATCACTTCCCGGCTGAGGATGCACAGGAGTTAAGGGCGTTGTATCCTGCGGTGGGCGAAGTAGAGGAGATCACCTGGCACATTACGACAATCAGAGCTGGTCAGATATAACGGAACACTGTTATAGCTTATCCCGCCTATTGGCTTTTGAAAAAGGCGGAAAAGGGGTGGTTGGTCGAGCATACAACTCCTCGGGCTAAGCACGCGAGCGATGCGTAACCTGTAAATCCTTCTCTTTGCCTAATCTTGTGCGTTCTTGCTTCTTCGTTGCTTGGGAGGTTGTTAATATTTCAGTGCAATCAACTAAATTCCTACTATAGTGAAGTCTTGTCGACCCAATTCAGCAAATAGGTCGTCTGACCTACCAAAGCTAGGCAGGGGCTATGGCTTCATTTGTTCAGACAGGAGATGCCAATGCACAAAAATTTCAAGAGTGAAAGTATACCAGGCGCTCCTGAAACAAAAAAACAACAATCAGTTCTCGGTAATGCCGAGGTGGTTGGAGCAGGGCAAGATCGGCGTGTTGAAAGAGAGATGTGCATTTTCGTTGAGTGTTACCGCGCGGGAGCCTAATTGAGGCGAGAGTGTGCTGATGGGATGGCGATGGGATTGGTTACTATGCATTGTCCTCTTGAGTGGAAGTAAGATCGTAAGCTAAAGCTTGAGTAAAGTGGGTGGCCTAATCAATTAACATCTTATCTCTTGGCGATTATGTGCGTAGTCAGATACCTTGGCTTGGGCTTGAACAGTTCGCGATAGTGTTTTGAGTCTCTTACTATTCAAGCGGCCTCGGGAATTAGCTTTCACATTAGTTCGTTCTTTCTCCTGTAGATATACATGATTTGCCTGGTCATCAGTTCGTCCCTGTAATACTATTCTAGGGTCATGACGTCAAGTCTGGAGCCTTGGCCCCTAGGCCATAACGTGTGGAGAAATCTGACAGCTCTATAGTCAATTATGCGGGGTGTCTATGACCGCTAGGGAATTGGCGTTTACCGAAAGCCCGTCGCATATCTCCACCGCAGCTTCACGTGTTCGTCGGGCTTCCGAGAACATCGCGGGTATAACGGACATACTGTTAAGTACCAATGTCAGCACCCCCGATGACGCTTAAAAAGATATTGATTACGATAAGTATACTATCTATGAAGCACTATGATTCATAATGACTCCTATGAGTATAATACTGACGCTTTATCAGGGGATGGACGAGAACCGGAGGACGTTTTAACAGCGAGATACGTAAACTTTACCTTGCTGACAATTCTTTCTTTCTGCTTAACAAAAGGGCCATGCTGTATAGGTTGTGTCCTCGCTTATCCTGCATATCACCTCAGCCGCCATGTTTTAGAAGCGATCGCCGACACATTAGTGGTCATTTGTCAGCGGAATGTGGCTTGCAGTTGCCCACGAAAACAACCGTTGACTTACAAATGTCCGAGACTTTTTCTTCCAGGGCTTCGGACCAAAGTCAAGTAAATGTCTGTAATTGGAGTATGCTAGGTACACCTGCTGTGTGTTTTGGGAAGGGCGTTTAGTGTGTTTCTGCAACGGTGTTGAGGTTGGTAGAGGCAAGACAACAAAGCCTTATAGTAACTTAGGTTTGCGTTTTCCACAACCCCTTTTTCTTTTTGTGCAATCAGCGAGCGCCAGCAATTAAGGGCGTTATCTGACTGCTTTTGTAGGCACACTAAGGGCGGCCAGCCTCGCTTGCAGAACGGTCAGAATTGTAGGTGTAGGTAGCACATTGGGCTCACATGCTTTTCGAGACACTGATACACACTTCGTGCACGCCCACTATTTGCTGCATATCCTCGATTCGTCCGGCACTCCGCTCGCTGTAAGATGTGTGGTTGCTTTTCCCGTGTCGCTTTATGTCCGCTTACTCCGTTGGCTCCGTTGGCTCCACTGTGACTCTTGGTTTCGAGCACTACCAGAAAAGTATCCGACGAATCAACCGGCGTCAGAAAACATGGCTAAGAGATAGACAACTACATTTGCCTAAGGTCAGCCCTTTGCCAAGGGCTCAAGTGCCGGAATGTAAGATGCGCCCCATCGGGGGTTGTCGCCTAACTAGGTGTCATGGGAGAAATCCACGAAACACATGGAATCACCTTCGTTTTTGCTACGCTTGACCGGTCCGGAAATTTCTGTGCATGTTTGGTCCTTAGCCGTGTTTTCGTGTCACGCAAGAATCTGACACCCTCGCGTGGCTGGCCCTGCAGACGATGAAGTAAAGATAGAAACTACAATGGGGTATAAAGGTTCAAGGGGGGAACTTGGTTTGATACCACAGCACTTTCCATATTCCCATCCAACAGACGCGCCTTACCTGCGGAATACGTGCTACCCCTTTCGAGAGGCAGAACTGCAACGTCCCATTCAGCCTTATCAGCCTTCATCACAGATCTTTTTGTTAGAGTACAACGCGCCCTGCATATACGTGGTACCATACCACCGCAGCCATGTCCTCCTACTTATTCCAGCACTCTAGTGTGGGAACGTTATTGCACTATGCCAAACACCGCAAGTTCGACTACACCCGTAAACCCGCCAAGCCAATATCTCCATCTTCGTCAACAGACGACCTCCCCTTTCCAAAGGAAGAAGTAGCCACAGATGCCCCTCTCGGCGCAGAACTCAAGCAGCATCAAACCACACTCGTAGACTGGAGTGGCCCAGACGACCCCAGCAACCCCCAGAACTGGCCTCGGAGTCACAAAATCCTAGTGACGGTTATACTCTGCGTCTACACTTTCGCCGTCTATGTTGGATCTTCGATATACTCTTCCTCGCAGCAAGCTGTGATTGACATATTTGACGTCAGTCATGTCGCAGCCTCACTTGGTATCGCACTGTACGTGCTCGGATACGGTATTGGGTGTCTGCTATTTTCCCCACTGTCCGAGGTTCCAGCTATCGGCAGGAACCCCCCATACGCGATCTCGGGATTCTTGTTTGTTATTCTGTGTATACCCACCTCTCTAGTGGACAACTTCGCTGGGCTGATGATCCTGCGGTTCCTTCTGGGTTTCATGGCATCGCCCTGCCTCGCTACTGCGGGTGCCTCGCTCGCTGATATCTGGACAATGGCCGAATTTCCGTTCGCCGTCGCGCTCTGGGCTATGGTCGCCACATTGGGTCCCGCCCTAGGTCCAACACTGTCTTCCTACGCCGTCAAGGACTTGGGATGGCGCTTCTCGAGCTGGGAGCTGCTCATAATCTCAGGGCCAGTATACCTCGTGTTGCTTCTCGTTCTGCCAGAGAGCTCTGGACCCACTATTCTCTACTACAAGGCTAAGCGTATGCGCGAGGAGACTGGAAATCAGGAGCTTATGTCTGACTCGGAACGTAAACAGAAGAACATGAAAGTCAGCAGTTTGCTGTTTGATGCTCTCGTCAAGCCCTGGGAGATCAACGTTCTGGACCCGGCCATCTTGTTCACGACGGTATACATGGGTTTGTGTTATGGCATATACTACTCATTCTTCGAGGTAAACAGTCCATCAATCTCGTCGCTAAGCGTACTCACTGACACATTCCAGTCTCTTCCCTTGGTCTATGTCCCCATGTATGACTTCAACGCCGAGACAACTGGTCTTGTCTTCCTTTCGATTCTTCCAGGCTGTGGACTCGCCTTCACTATCCACGTCTTGTACCTCAAGTACCGAGTCTTCCCCCGTTTGATGAGCGGTACATTTGGCGAGCTTGAAAACCATCTGTGGCCCGGTTTGATTGCCAGCCCTATCATCGCAATCGGGCTGTTCATGTTTGCATGGGCATCTCGACCTTCTGTCCATTGGATTGTACCTACGATCGGCCTCGGTCTGACCGTCTTCGGAATCTACTTCATCGCTCAAAGTGTCTTGCTCTACATCCCGAACATCTACCCGCGTTACGCAGCCAGTATCTTCAGCGCAAACAGTCTGAGCCGAAGTGCATTTGCATTTGCCGCGATTCTCTTTGCGCGCCCCATGTTCGAGGGCATTGGGATCGATGGAGGTGTAAGCTTATTGGCAGGATGCATGGTAGTCTGTTCGGTTGGCATCTTCGCCTTGTACAAGTTCGGTAAGAAGCTGCGCGAGCGTAGTCGATTTGCTGTTGCGTAGGCTTAGCAACAATATGATTTATGAACGTTTGTACGAGAAAGGGAAACTATAGAGAGGAAATTGATACCAAAGGATGCTAAATGGATTTAATACATAGACATGGTAGTCGAATCTCCCTTCAAGAAATGTCATTCAACAATCGAGCAACTTGAGCTAAATTTGCGCAACGTAGATGAAGATGTGAACTGACTCTTATAGCCATGGTGGTGACTTCAAGGAATATCTATGGTAAGCTTTGTACAATCGAAGATCAGGGTTTAAACGTGCATAGGCCGATCGAAGCTTATCGCCCGTGATCGGCCCGGATGAGGATCGACGAACAGCGCCAGGGAGTGGCGAACTGCGGGTTCAAGCGCACAGGCACGTAGCCCGCATCGTATCTAGGTATTGCTGGTATCCAGAACGCTTTCAAGTCAGGAAACGATCGGCAGTGGTGTCTACACGACTTGTGTAGGCCGTCCTAGTTACGTGCCTGACACAACTACGAGGCATTGCGAAAAGACCATGGTTAATCAGGCCACCCACTGCATCCCGCCTCCATTTCAGGGATACTTGGCGCGCAGATGAATCGTGCTCTCTTGCACAGTCGATGGCTTGAAACAGATCTTGCAGGGTCCGCAGCATCACCTGGTGGGTGCGATTGATTGTCCACAGCTTCGTACTGATCGTAGTCACCAACACGGTAAGTAGATTGCCTTTCTACGAGTCCTCCGCAAGAACTCGTGATGTATAGTCAGGCCTGCTGCACCAACCCTATCCTGCTGGTGAACGAGAACGCAATCAAAAGCGACAGTCGTCTGATATCCACTCGATGAAACCAACAACTCCTCGCGACTAGACGAGCATCGGCCAAGCGCATGTGTTCCGGCCGTTGGGTGTGAAGAAAGCCAAGGCGGCAGTGAAAGAATCTGTTCCTAAGGGCTGTATGGCAGTGTCAGGGCCAGACCTGCCTTTCCGGAAGAGGAATGGTTTGGCGCCGGGTGCCCCTGACTTGTGATCGCTTGTGCTGTAGCCGATGCCTCCCAGATCACATCCAACATCAAATCACTCGGACTCCTTCCTGCATTCGGATAAAACCACCCACTCCAAATATGCCGCCATGAGGCGTAGCCATTAGGCAGCCACCGCAGCCCCGTTCTTTTTTCCTCCGCGACGCACATCCTCCAAGCCTTTGCAGCATGCCTAGTTGACTCTCCAATTCGGCCTGAAGATGAGGGTACAGTACTCGTCGTGATATCGTCAACACCCACCATTGAATACGGGATCGCGCCTTTCCGGTGCCTACACTAAGTATAAACGCCACTTCCGGAACTCTGGATCGACCATCCTGTCGTGGCGTCTTCTCTCTCGTCACTTTGTTAATACTCAAAGGGCCATATTGCTTTAGCCGAGATTGAAGTTTCCCATGGCCGGAAGCGGCCTGTCCACCGGTCGTCAGTCTAAAGTAAGACATCATATGTCAGGGCTCCAAAAGCAAGCCCTTTTCAAATTTAGCGCTCGCCTAGATGCACAGCTTCTTGGACGCCGTACCTGACCTCAGACTCGAAGCAGTTAGGTCTATGGCCTCTCCACCAATGGAATCGCAAATCGACAGCCATCTTTCTGTTCCTGCAGCTTCATGAGATTTGCCGTCCCATCCTGCACAATGGCATGGTTGCCTGCTGCTAAACAGTGCTGGTCAGTGACTAGTCACTCATGCAGGTACCACGCCATGAGGCCATAAGGCCAAGAGTAGATATAGTGTGATCTCCCATTCTTACTTTTCTCATCGTGAGTCGCTCTGCTTTCTAGTTCGCCCTCAAGTCACTCTCTTTCGAGTCTCGATCCTAATTGCAGCATTTTTGCTTGCGTCCTTTCGTTGAGTTCGCTCATCACAATCTTTACTGGCCTTTGGCCGTCCTATCATTTTCATCACGTGTCGTTGTCTATTTTGTTAATACTGTAATCATGGTCACCTCAATCTTCTCACGCGTTGCTTTTGCAGCTGGGATTCTTGCCTCTACTGCTTCGGCCACTTACGATGCTTCCGCCAAGTCAAATGTCGCTGTTTACTGGGGACAGGGAAGCAACCAGATGTCGTTACTCGAAGTCTGCTTGGATCCTAACGTAGATATTGTCAATATTGGCTGTAAGTAGTCATGGAAGAGATGGATATAGTGGCTTGTCAGTCGAACTGAGGACAGGCCAATGTCTGGTCGAACTGGTCTACCTACCAATAGAACACTGCTAATACAATCATCCCATCAGTCGTCAACAAGTTCCCCAAGAAGCGAGGCGAATACCCTGGAACAAACCACGCTAATGCTTGCGGTGACGCAACCTACACCGACCCGACTACCAACCAGCCCAGCAAGCTACTCAGCTCATGCCCTGGCGTTGGTGAAGCCATCAATGCTTGCAAGAGGAGGGGCAAGAAGGTAATGCTCTCGCTCGGTGGTGGCTGGCCAACGGACTACTACCTCCCAACACCAGATGTTGCAAACTGGTTTGCCGAGTTTTTGCTCGGAGCTTATGGACCTCCTACCGCCGAGTGGAAAGCTGCCAACAAGCCCCGTCCCTTTGGTGATGCCTATGTTGATGGTTTCGATCTTGACCTTGAAGCCGCAGAGTGGGATGTACCGACTCCAGACATGCTCTACCTGAACTACGATGTCTTCGGCAAGTACATCAAGGCACACTCCAACATGCTTCTCTCCGGTGCTCCTCAGTGCGTTGTCCCAGATGCTAGGATATTCCTTGCTCTCAAGGAGGTTCCCTTTGACTTCCTCTTCACCCAGTTCTACAACACCTGGACCTGCTCTGCTGCCAAGGCTGTACAAGACATCAAGAACAAGGCAGAGAGCACCTTCACCTTCAACACTTGGGTATCTTGGCTGAAGGCAAACTCCAAGAACCCAAGCATCAAGCTCTACCTTGGATTGGCTGCGGGTCCAGATGGTCTTCCTACACACAAGGACCACTACCTCGCACCAGAGGATGCCAATCTGCTTGTTCAATCGCTCCAGACCGACAGCATGTTTGGTGGTGTTATGCTTTGGGAGGCGACCGTCTCTAAAAACAACCCGACTTACGACCAGTCCTACGGTACTTGGATGAAGTATGCTGTCCAGGGTACTTTCGAAGACAAGTACCACCCCATTGTGCCTTCTAGCGCCGTGGTCTCTTCGACGATCACACCTTCCAGCACTCCTGCGTCCAGCACTCCTGCGCCCAGCACTCCCGCGTCCAGCACTCCTGCGTCCAGCACTCCTGCGTCCAGCACTCCCGCGTCCAGCACTCCTGCGTCCAGCACTCCTGCGTCCAGCACTCCTGCGTCCAGCACTCCTGCGTCCAGCACTCCCGCGTCCAGCACTCCTGCGCCCAGCATTCCCGCCTCCAGCACTACCGCCTCCAGCGCTCCTGCTTCTAGCACGCCCACTTCTAGCACACCCGCTTCCAGTATTCCAGCCTCCAGCATTCCTGCATCGAGTATTCCGGCTTCCAGCGTTCCTGCATCGAGCACTCCAGGCTCAAGCACTCCGGTTTCTAGCATCTCAGCTTCTAGCTATCCCGCGTCCAGTGTTCCCGCTTCCAGCACTCCGTTCTCTAGTATCTCTGCTTCCAGTATACCCGCGCCCAGCACTTCCATCTCTAGCGTATCGGCTTCTAGCATTCCTGCCTCTAGCACCCCCGCTTCAAGCAGCGTCGTGATCAACTCCAGCTCTATTGAAATTGTCAGCAGCACCCCTGTTGAGCCTTCTTCTATTGCTACCATTTCGCCCTCTGCTTTCAGCAGCAGCGTCTCCATTGGACCATCATCAGTCGCTACCGTCTCCGCACCCGAGAGCATCAGCAGTTCTGTCGATGTTCCTTCAGGTAGCGAAACCTCAACTTCCTGCAGCACTTCAAGCGGCGCCTATGTCACTAGCGTCAGTTCCAGCTATGGTGTCTATCCTACTGAGTCATCAGTGTACCCAACTGAGACATACTCTGCCAGTAAGGGTGCCGAGTACCCCGCCGAGAGCTCCAAGAGCTACGGAGAGTCCCCAGCTGCGTCCAGCACTGGTTATGACAGCACGCCTTCCGTCACCAATAAGCCTGAGCAATCCGAGTACCCAACTGTTCCCACTGGCTCTACCACCAGTGTCGTTACCGGTAAGTTCAAGATGGCAGTTAACCTCACGAAAACATACTAACTTCTCAAAGCCACCTATGTCGATATTTGCCCCACCGGTCTTACTACGGTCACGACAACGTACGTTGCGACTGTTTGCACCAAGTGCGTGAAGCCCACCGGCACGGCCGATGTTCCTGAGGGATGGACCACGAGTGTATACACTGCCAGCACCTTGACTGTGACGATCACCAAGCCCATCGCCACCGTTACCAATGTGCCCGCATACCCATCCTCTGCTTCTTCGGTCGTGTACCCTGCGGAGTACCCTGCAGAGTACCCTGCTTCGCCAATTTCTTCTGGCAAGCCTGTATACCCAGCCGTGCCCGAGGCTTCCAAGGCTGCGTACCCTACCGTCCCTGAAGTTTCCGAGGTCGCCAAGTACCCTGTAGCTCCTGCATCTTCTGCGGCTCCTGAGTACCCAGCTCACTCTGTGCCTTCTGTGTCCTCCGCCACCCAGCCCGTCTCTTCGCCTGCTGCCGAGTACCCCTCTTATCCTGTTGGCACTGGCTACCCCAAGAAGCCCGTGGAGCATGAGGCTGTTAGCAGCATGCACGTGACTCTCAGCAAGGTTGCCGTTCCTACTTACATTCCTGCGCCTTACCCATCGGCTGGCGTCCCTTACATCCCCCCCAGCCCTGCTAAGAACTCTACCAGCGTGTACATCACCATGCCCACTGGTACCGGCAAGCCCGTCGCACCTTTCCCATCTATGCCACCTCAGTTTGAGGGCGCCGCTAGCCGCGCCAGTGTCGGCTTGACAATGTTTGTTGGTGCTGTCGGTGCAGTTCTTGCCATGTAAAGTCTTGGGATAAGAGAGTTATTCGTGCATGGTGGTGAAGTGTATTGTAGTTGCTTTGATTCTCATGTAAATAAATGCTCGTATTCACGTTCTAACAAATAAAATTCGACGTTACGCGATTAGTTGCAATGCTCATGATGCTCAGTCACTATCATGTCGTGATGTCTCGTGTCCTAATGGCCTTTGGCGTAAACGTGTTAGTTCCAAGGTGGGGAACAACCAGAAGCATGCCAAATGTGGTAAGATATGTTCATCACCACATCTCAGGCTGGCATCTGTGTCCTGGGTCCTGAACAAGGGTTGCGATCTCACTGCGCAAGTCTTTACATGTGTCGGCGGTGATTGGTTGTGGAAGAGGAACGGCAGGCCGCGGGGGAGAGCTTGGAGCACAAACGTGGTGGAGACAGCCTAGTCACCTTTCGTCATTCGTTCGCGACCTCCAGCGACGACTTGCACACGCCGCCCGCAATCACGCCCCAAACTTTACTGCGAGAGCGCCGAGATGCTCACACACAAGCCGTCGAATTTACGAATTGTTCCGCCTGACTGACGTTCCCCGATTCGCTTTACCTTCATCTAGGTGTTTCTAGAAGCCTCGCCTAGTCTTCCCTCTGCCTCTCCGCTACTTTCTGGAGTTGCCTTTCACCCACCATTTGCTGCTACTGGCAAGTCTCAACACCGCCTGATATGAAATACACAATCTACGACCGCTTGCTCAAGCGAGAGGTTGGTCAAGAGCGCACCAAGTACTCAGACATTCGATCGATATACGGCGACCGGAAATGGATCGATAATCTCGATATCGTAAACGAGCTCGAAGGTCACAGCGGATGCGTCAACGCCCTCAGGTGAGATAGTACTCTATAGATCTTCAGGGGAAGTATCTAATATCACTAGCTGGTCGAAATCTGGCCGTCTCCTCGCTACCGGCTCTGACGACCACCGCATCAACATTCATGCATATCACCCCGAATCGTCGACCGACCAGTTCAACCTCACCACGTCTATTGAGACAGGCCATCGCTCCAACATCTTCTCCGTAAAATTCATGCCTTACTCAAGCGACCGAACCATCGTTAGCGCAACGGACGACGTGAGGATATTTGACATTGAGCATTCAGGTCACTCAGCCTTCCGATCTGCTTCTAGAGTAGGTGGTGCGCGAAACTTGAGCACGACACGGAGCAGAGTGACTCTGACCGAGGCCGATACAAATTCAAAGGCATTCCGCTGCCACACCGACACTGTGAAGAGGATTGTCACAGAGGACAACCCGTTCTATTTCATGACCTGCTCCAACGATGGAGATGTACGGCAATGGGATATAAGGCAGCCAGCGAGGGCATACCCACCAGCACGAGACAGCATGCTTCCGGCGTGGGCAAGAGATGACGACGCATCTGATGACATTCCGCCGCCACTCATCTCGTACAGTCGATATGGACTAGATCTTAACACGGTCTCTTGTTCCCCTAGCCAGCCCCACTATATTGCACTTGGCGGGGCACACCTTCATTGCTTCTTGCACGATCGACGTATGCTTGGCCGTGACATCAACCGTGAGCGCGGTTCCAGACTTTCTACTCCAGTAAGTTGGAATGAAAATGATGAGGAGCTTTTAGGAAAGGCGACACAGTGTGTCAAGAAGTTCGCGCCCAATGGGAAGCAACGCATGAGCAGAAGCGACAGTGGTCACATCACCTCATGTAAGATAAGTGACGCCCAGCCAAACGAGCTTATCGTAAGCTGGTCTCAAGACCATATCTATAGCTTCGACATTTTGAGAAGTCCGGATGCGAGAGAAGATGCAACACCAATAAAAGCATCAGGTAGTACATCTGGCCGTCGGGCCAAGGACACCGCCAAAAAACGCAAACGACCAAAGTCTAGTGCATCATCCCTGGAGGCTGCTGAGCGGGCAGGATCTAGGCCACGAAACGATAGTACGGAAGATGATCTTGCACTACGCGTCACCTATGGCAATGGACAGAGTGAAGACATTCGTATCCAAACGCCTGCTGAGAGTCGCCTAACTCAGGAGCAACTGAACGAGCTGCGATCAACCGACCACTACCGTATTGCGAGTACAACTGTCAAGATAGCAAAGCGCATATTCGATCTTGGTGAACATGGGGAGTCTGGGCTGCAACTGGCCTTCACCTCCATTCTGGGTTTAGCAAACTCAATAATAGCGGATATGGACAACATAGATCGGACATGGGCCTATCCAATCGACCCAGATCCCGTCGATGTGGCAGTACAAAACAAGCTTCGTGATAGCAGGGCAGCTTCGCGTCGGTTTGTGCAAGCAGCTGGAACGTTGGCACGAGTGTTGGGCGGACAGCTGTTGACTGGGTCTAGCTCAGACGCCTTGATTGCACAGTACTTTGCATCGATCCAGCCGGCACCACGGGAGAGAGAGTTGCCTCGGCATCAGCATTTCGGATACGACTTCTTAAAGGCCATACTTTTGTGGCTTGATAGTGGTCCGGGCGCAGTAGTAGAGGGATTCTCTGGACGAAGCAGCAGTGCTCGTCTGCCCCTCCCACATGGATCAGACATGGACGCCATACAAGAGCAATTGATTCCTTACCTGATGAACCTTGCAGGCGATGACAGCATTGTTAATCCCGATGCCACCAAGTTTGAGACGGACGCCACTCGGATTCTATTTTCTTTTGAGACTGAAGCAGTCGATGCCTTTGGCCAGGCGCTGCAGATACCTTTTGCAGACCTGACTAGAACAGATGGATCTGCGACGGAAGCAGATTCAGCAGAGGAACCTACCCAAACGCGAAGTGCAGCAAAAAGGAGATGGGCATATCAGGTTGGAAGGGGAGTGTTGCTTAACGCTTCAAAGGACATCAACTTTGCTTTCGTAGATCGCGCCTATGGCGGCCGTGGAATCTCGGACAAACAAATAAGAGCCGAGGAGAGAGCGCTGAGAGCACGGCAGGTAGATATTGATCCTCTGATCGACGAAGGCCCTGTTCGTGATGCAGAGTTGATTAGGACATCGAATCAAGAGGCAGAAAACGAGGAAGACGGTTCCCCAAGCTCGGCTACCCCAACAAGATCAAGATTCACCGCCGTTCAGAATTCCGGGGAAAACGAGGATGACGAAGAACAAAATGACGGTGACGAAGACGATGATGAAAATGATTGGTATGGAGACTCTGAAGATGGATTAGACGAGGATTCTGAGGATTCTGAGGACGAGGATGAAGAGGGATTACGGCGGACAAGAAGTGGACATATGATATGGCGTACGGATTTTGGTCGCAGTCGCTACAAACGATGGAAGGTTGAACGCGACGTGCCATGTGCCCCTCACACCCGTGTTTACATGGGACATTGCAACGTCAAAACGGTGAAAGACGTCAACTACTTTGGTCTTCAAGATGAGTATGTTGTCAGCGGGAGCGACTCAGGTCACGTTTTCATTTGGGATCGAAAGACAGCACAACTTCTGAACATCCTGGAAGGGGATGGAGAGGTTGTGAATGTCATTCAGGGTACGTTTGTCAATCTACACACAACCAAATGCCGAGCTAACAGGACCTAGGCCATCCCTATGAACCACTCATGGCTGTATCGGGCATTGACCACACTGTAAAGATATTCTCACCAGATGCTCATCTCCAACACAACGCTCGAAAAGGTGTAGGCGTGCATTCGGCAGACCCCTCTTCCTTCTCTAGCATACATTGGGGTCGCCGTGGCCGTAACGTCACCACTGAAGCCGCAGCTGAAACCGAGATTGAGGTTGCAACCACAGCAGTCAGTGATAGCGATGACGAGGTCATGCCTGGCGGGCTTGCTAGTCGACGCAGGATGCATCAGAGTTATCAAATCACAAGCCAGAATGACATGGATCGCAAGGGTGAAAGAGATGATTATTTCATCAGCCAAGCCGTGTTTGCGCAACTGGCTAGACACCTGGCTAGAGGTCAGGTTGGTAGTGTTGAGAATGGCGGTGGTGAGGAAGGAGAGGAAGGCAATGAGGCAATTGTCATCACCGAGGACAATTGCAGTATTATGTAAACGCGACACTGGTGGTAGAACCAAAAAGAAGGGGAATGCTTGCAGTTCGGCGCGTAGGCTGTGATATCTTCACAATAACCTGTACCAGGATTAGGCCATTTTAAAAAGGCAACGACTAAATGTCAATATTACACTATCATCCCTCAATTCCAGTAAAGACCCTCCAGTGTTGCACTGAGACCCCTTTTACGGTTGATGGGTTTCACCCCATTCCTCCAAAGCCCAGTCCATATCCAGGGCTAGCTTTTGTTTACGATGCCTTCTTTTGCTGGGCCTTGAGTGCCTTCTTGCGATTGCTCTTGATCATTACTACCGAGACGAAACTGCCAACGACAGTGGTACCGAGAATAAGGAGGATGACTGGGATGCGGATAGCCCAGACGCGTGGGAGGAAGAGAGAGTGAAGGATGTGGTCGTCATCAACAAAGGGCTGTAAATGTTTAGTACATGTTTTGCGGCAAGAAAATCTTCAAGCGGTGGTCATACCATGAACAGTGTCCAGACGGTGTAGTAGACGAAGACGGCAGTCGCTGCGACGAGCATGCTGAGACCCACGAGGCGATCGGCCTATTTACAGTTAGTCTACATTGTTCTTGATCGTACATGCTCAATCTCATACCATTGCGAAGTTTTGTTGGAATAAGGAACGAGTGAAATTAATTAGGTGTGAGACTGGGTTGCAACCATCATGCTGTCCCTTTCCTCCCTCTCTCCCGAGAAGACACGCCAAGCCCAGACCCCTGTCGGCGAAACCGCGGTCCGTTCGCCGCAACTGCATTGCTGGGCCAGCTTCAAGGCTAAACTTTTGCGAGGCGCGTCACTTTACACGCCTCCACTTTGACTTCTCCCATCTTCACCCTTCCTCCCCCCACCCCCCACGACCCTCTTACTAAGCGGCTATGGAGGTCGCATCTGCCGTCCGACTGCCTTCGCCGGAGCCCGAGGTCGATGCGCAAGATGTTCCGCGCAAACGCGAGCGCTCGCCATACGATGGGCCGAGTGCTGGGCCATCTAAGAGAAGTCGGAGAGATGAGGAGGATGACCATCGCAACAGAGAAGCTGGCTGTCGCCCGGCGCCGAAGCCTACTACCGACGACCTGCCAGAGGACGACTCGCGATTGAAACTCTTCCAGAATGCCTTCAGCGCGAACCGGAAGCTGCCGATTGACGATTCCAAGACACGTGCTGGAGGCGCGTACATCCCACCCGCTCGCCTGCGCGAGATGCAAAAGTCGATTACGGACAAGAAGAGTGCGGAGTTTCAGCGCATGGCTTGGGAGGCACTGAAGAAGTCGATCCAGGGTCTGATCAACAAGACGAATACCGCCAACATCAAGATGATTGTGCCTGAGCTGTTTTCCGAGAACCTGGTGCGTGGACGAGGCCTGTTCTGCAGAGCTATCATGAAGGCGCAGGCTGCCAGTTTACCTTTCACCCCCATCTACGCAACTATGGTGGCCATTGTGAACACCAAACTACCTCAGGTCGGGGATTTGCTGGTTCGTCGTTTGATTGTACAATTCAGGAAGGGATTCAGGAGGAATGACAAGGCCGTTGCGCTATCTAGTACCATGTTTCTGTCCCACCTCGTTAACACTCAGGTCGTCCATGAAATCCTCATTGCGGAAATTCTCCTGCTCCTGCTCAACAAGCCTTCCGACGATTCTGTTGAGATTGCCGTCGGCATCATGAAGGAAGTCGGTGCTTTCCTCGACGAGATGAAACCTGCCATCGCCAACGCCATCTTTGACCAGATGCGCAACATCCTTCACGAAGCCGACATTGACAAGCGCACGCAATACATGATCGAGGTGCTTTTCGAAGTTCGGCGCACAAAGTACAAGGACAATCCAGTTGTGAGGGAAGAATTGGATCTTATTGAAGAGGAAGACCAAATCACCCACAACCACACGCTTGAGGGCGACTTGAAGGTTGAGGATGGATTGAACATTTTCAAGTTCGATCCTGACTACGAAGCTCATGAGGAGGAGTACGCAAAGATCAAGGCGGAAATCCTGGGTGAAGAGGAGGGAAGTGATGATGACGGATACACAGATGCGTCATCCGAAGATGAGGAAGATGAAGAGATCAAGGCTATGGACGTCAAGGATCAGACCAACGCGGATCTTGTTAACTTGCGCCGAACAATCTACCTAACCATCAAGAGCAGTGGTGGATTCGAAGAGTGTGTGCACAAGCTGATGCGAATCAACTTGCCACAGGGTCTGGAGAACGAGCTTACTACTATGATTGTAGAGTGCGCTAGCCAGGAGAGAACCTACGAGAAGTTCTACGGTATGATCGGAGAGCGGTTCTGCAAGCTGAACCGAATGTGGACAGACCTGTTCGAGGAAGCGTTTGCGCACTACTACGAGACCATTCACCGTTTTGAGACGAATCGTCTGCGCATCATCGCCCAGTTCTTCGCCCATTTGCTAGCATCCGACGGTATCGGCTGGCACGTCTTCCAAGTAGTGAAGATGACGGAAGAGGACACGACTTCTAGTTCCCGTATCTTTGTCAAGATTCTTTTCGAGGAGCTTCTTGCCTCGCTTGGCCAGAAGGCAGTAGTTGAGCGCTTCAAGGACCCTATGCTCCAGGACAGTCTTACTGGCATCTTCCCTACAGATGCGGATGACCAGAGCAAGACACGCTTCTCGATCAATTTCTTCACTGCTATCGGCATGGGTGTACTCACCGAGGGTATGCGTGACTGGCTCAAGAACAGTGCACCCAAGCCAAAGCCACTTCCCGAGCCAGAGAGTGATTCGGAAGACGATCGCAGTGTTTCATCACGATCGAGCTACACCTCGAGCAGTTATTCCCGATCGCGAAGTCCTGTCCGCAGAAGGCAAGATTCGAGATCTAGCTCTCGAGGCAGGTCTTACACACGCAGTCCGACGCCTGACCGCAAGCGTGGCGGTCGTGGCCGGAGCGCTAGCTATGATTCTGCATCCCGCTCACGGTCTCGCTCCCCAACGCCCCGTAAGCTCAAGAGCAAGCGCTCTTACTCATCTTCCCTTTCTCGCTCCCGCTCCCGCTCCCGCTCCCATTCTGCGCCACCTCGCCGTCGAGGCCGCAGCCCTTCATACTCCGTATCCCGCTCTCCACCACCAAAATCCAAATCTACACGGCGTGACCGTAGCCCTTCAGGCTCACCGTCTCGCTCCCCACCTCCGCGTCGTCGAAGATATTCCTCATCTCCTTCGCGGTCGCCATCGCCAGCACCAAGACGCAGACGCGGTTCAAGCAGCCCACCGCCATCAAAGGGCAAGGGCAAGGCGAGAGATGATAGTGTGAGCCCACCGCCCAGACGTAGGAGGTATTCTAGCACCCCGCCTCCGAGACACAGGCGTACGTCAACTAGCCCGCCGTCGTCGAAGGGTAAGGGAAGAGCGAGGGATGATAGTGCTAGTCCACCGCCGAGGCGCAGGAGGGATTCTAGTACTCCATCGCCAAGAAGGAGGAGAGACTCGTAGTGCGATTCATGGATGTAGAGGACGAAAATAGTTTGATATGGGAGGCATGTGTTGAGTATTGAGTGCTGGAATGAAAGGTGATGGTGATATGGTAGTATATTTGTGTATTATTACAGCATTTGCGGCGAAATTGAGCGAAAAATAGTTCTTGCGAAACAAGAAATTTCTTCTGAATGAGCATCAAAAAGTCATACAGCCCGCACGAAATTCTTTGTATTTCACCCTTGTCCAAAGTTGCTGGTAGTTTAATACAACAATGTCATTATTCAACGTCGTCATATTTACTATATAGGAAACGTGCCTAGTAACCTCACACCCTCTTCCCCATACAGGCCTCTTCCCACCATAACCTAAAACCAATCAAGTAAAAGCAGCGCAACCAGTGCGAAACGGTAGAAGGCACCATTCACGTCACTGTTTGTTTTGCGTCCACCCCTCCCCCTCCCCTTTTTTCAATCCGAAAAGGTGAGCCACACCTTCCTTCACTCGAAAGCAAACAAACAGCCGCGTAATCTGCTCCAATCAGCAAACGGCGATATCCGCTATCGACTCCGGTAGTTACTTGCGGATTCGAGGGAAGAGTGAGTGGGGTGGTAGTTGCTTTCTCACTCACTCGAGGTCAACTTGAATGGTGACAAACACGCACACCTTTTGACTTTACTTTACTACCGCTTTTGAGCGTACGCAACGTACGCAATACACCTACCCTACGAATCTACGGCTACATTGTTGAACCTACGGAGAAAAAGTAGCGAGTATGGCGGAACTCAAGGCGAATCTTGCAGCGTATAGCTTGGATGTTGCTCTCGCTTCCGATCGCAAGGACAAGGGCTGTTTCGTGCTTAATGTTGGAGTCGGTGAGCAGGGCGAGGTGGTTGAGTCGATGAAGCATGTGGAGGGGGTTGTGGAGGGGTATCTTGCTCGTGGTGAAGAGCTTGGTGCGCCGGTTACGAAGCTTTATGTTGTTGGGGAGTGGAATACTGCCCTTTATGAAGAAGAAGATAAGGGTGATGGAGAGCATGAGGTAAGTGTTTGTTGTTTTTTGTTGAGGGAGATATGGGAGTAAGAGGGGTGCTGATGCTACAGGAGTTTCATGGGAAGAGCAAGTCTGAGCGGGAGTGGGAAGAGGCGGGAGGAAAGATTGCGAAGATGGTCGAGAAGATGCCTGGATTGAAGGAATTGACGTAAGTTCTCTTGTTTACTCTGGAGGGGCTATTTGTTGACACGACACAGCTGGATCGCGGGCATCCCCTTCATGAGCATAGTCTGGGAGACGCTCCCCACATCCCTCACGAAGCTCGTCCTCGATCTCGGCCAGCCAGTTCGCATTGAACAGGACGGCAACATCGAGTACAAGTCGTACATTGCGCAGACGGATATGCGGCCTCTTGTCCAGCAGACCGAACTTAAGGAGCTCCGGCTGTTTCGTATGCACGACTCGATGCAGTCTGTTGTTTGGGAGACTATATTTAGGAATGTGTCCGAGAGCGGCATGCGCGTTGCTGACTTGCAGATGGCTGCTGAGCCGCTTGTTCGTGCGACGCATTGGCACAAGGCTGAGGATGTGGTAGGCTTGACGATTCAGAAGCAGGAATCTAATGAGAAAGAGTACAAGTAAGTTGGGATTATATAGCCCTGAGTAAGATGGTATTGTCTAACTAAAGGCTTTGGCAATTTTTAGGGGCATCGAAGGCAAGGGTGTTTTGCACCACTCGTTCGGCACGGGTGAATATCTCGACGCTTTCTGCATGCGCAAGGCACGTATCGCTGCAGGTTTGGAGGAAGCTAAGCCACTTCCACTCTGGTAAGTGGACTTGGTCTCGAAGAAAAAGTGCAAGCCATCACTGACGTTGTTGACTAGGTGTCTCAAGCTCGACGGCTTCGTTGTCGACTACCTTCCTTTCGAGCATGAGCTTTCTCGCATTGCCCTGCTGACCTGCGGTAAAAACTGCATTGATAGTGGCCTACGAGCTCCCAAAACCCCGTTTACTCCACACAATAGATGGAGCAAGATTGCCAACAACGTCACTTCGCACTGTCTCATCCAATGGCCCAACTGGACTGGGGTGTTTGACGATTACGGTGATCAGCATGACTACCATGGCGAGATTGTCTCCCAGGAAACTGGTCTCTCGACCCCGGCCAATGGACAACTGTCGCCTTTTCCGATGCCCTTGACAAAGCAGTCACTCCACCTGAAGGACTTGGGAGATGCTCTTGACGATATTATCAAGCAAGAGGAATGCGCTCTCGCCATTCCGAAATCTCTTTCACTAGCAGCCGTCGAGGCACCGTTGAGCATGGCTTCGGATGTGTCAGTCTGTGGCTCTGATATCCCTACGCCAGCTGCCGGCTCAGTGTCTCTAAACTCTCCCAAGATGCTTACGGTCGATGGCTCAGCTACGTACAGTAATGCTTCTTCGACGGGTGCAAGCCTGACTTTGGTTGAGAGCGCCAACACGGTGCAATCGGGGATATCCACTGACAGCAGCTTCGACAATGTGAGCCCTGTGGATGTTTATGTAGCCAACGGCTTCGACAGCACGGCGCCTAAGGAGAAGACCATGTCCAAGACTGGCGGCTTCAAGCACAAGGTAAGACGATCTTTAGACTGGCTTTCTGGCTCGCGTTCTGATTCTGGCGATACCATTTGATTCTGGCATGGAATTACTCAACTTCGACTTGTTTTGTGGGCGTTTGAATTTCATCTTTACGACGGCGCTGACGCTAGAGAGTGAGGGACATGTGGAGGGGGGGGGGGTTGCTAGCAACAGCATGGTATGCCCTTTGATTGTCTCTTTCCTCTGCTTTTTCTCAGGAGCAATTACTGACGGATGGACTGAATTGGGGCCGTGGGGAGACAATGGAGGATTCACGACACTACGATGCACATGCAGAGCTTTTTGCAGCTCCTGGGTGGCGTGGAGATTGTGGCAGCGGAAGGGCCTCTGGCCTGTATCTATGTCTGTGTGTGATTGTCCAAGACGCGTGGAACGCAGTCTTCAAGTCTTGCACAGCGTGTCGCGTGTGCTCAAAGCAGATAATAGGCGACAAGTTAATTAGCGCGTCCAACATGGGATTCCTAGGTTTATAGAAAAGCAGACTTTACCGTGTTGGCGCTAGCTATGGTGGACCTGTGCTGCTGGCACGTATGCAGGCTTCAGGAGCCGACATGATATGCATGGCTGCAGACGCTGTACCGATGAAGGGTGCAGTGTGGTGTGAGGCGTTGCCGCCGTTGGAGGGCATACATGTGTATACATGGCTAGAGGAGAGGTACAGTAGTCGCCGTGGGTGAAAGGTGCAAGTGCAGGGAGATGGATGTGACGTTTGGTTTGGAGCCAGTGGACGCGGGCCGCTCCTTCCTGCTCACACGGAGGGCCGCCGATTGGGCAGGCGCGTGTGGGAGGGCGGGGGCAAGCGCAATGAGGTAATTGCGGCGAGGATGAGCATTGCTGTACTGTACTCTACTAAGTACATGTGTACATATCTAAGTATCTAAGTATACATGCAAGTAGATACATCTGTGGAAGACATGTCTACATGCACATACATACTTGTGTACGTAAGCCGGACGGGGGCTGTGCTGTTCCCTGCTTTGCTGGTGGCGGTCGCTAATCACACTTGGTCATTCCGCTTTCCGTCTTGCGCTGTACCTTGGCCAAACCGCCCCCATGTCCTCCATGCCAGGCTTAGCACAACAAGCACGATGAGTTGGCAATCCATCGTTGCCGTCACCGAGCACCACGGCTGCTGTCAAGGCACCACTCGCCCCTCGTAGCAGTCGAGTCGCCTTGCATGCCTCCTGCGCTGCACACCGGCCAGTGCGACTCCACTTGACCCAAGTGCCATTACCCTCGGTCGCATCTGCTACTGCTGCTGCTACTGCTGTACACCCGGCGATCCTCTGCGCCCTCTACCAGCCGCCGCTCTCCCCAAAAGGACCGCAATCGCTCGGCTGCATGCCTTCGATGCCCACTTGAACCCACGCTGTTGTCTTCTCCAGTCACTCGTTTTATTCGATATCGCTTTCTCCGGGCGCCGCGCTTCCGAGCGCTGCGGCTGAAGGTCCGCCTCCAATCCGGGTGACGTTTGGCTTCGCCCATAACACAAAAACCCTGACATATCGGGACACCAACTGGCGCGCCTTCGCATTGCGACGACGCCTCAGCGCATGCGTGTCTTGCCGACTCGTACGTTTTGCATCCGCGCGCAATTTGCTGTTCTGTTTTGTCCAAGTGTCGGTGAGAGGTGTAAGTCGACTTCATGATGCTTTCCCAGCCACCTCCCAGCCCTTTCACCTTCCCCCCAACCTCCCTGTCACTCGCGCGTACACTCGCCCCCGGCCGCGTACCAGCAATGGCTCCTCTGTTAGCAATCCCCCCAGTCTCTGTGTCTAATCCCATACTTTGCAGCCAGCCTTCGTGCATTGCCACTATAAGCAGCCCTTTGTGTGCCGCTTAGTTTGTCCCCCCCCTCGAATACCTGCCGCCGCCGCCGCCGCCGCCGCCGCTGCTGCTGCTGCTGCTGCTGCTGGCGCATCTAATCCCAACCCGGCGGGTGCCTTCTCGACGGTGCAAGGGCAATTGAGCCCTGCGAGCTGGTCCCTGGCCTCACGGTGACGTCCAGCGGTTCATCACCGCCCGCAAACATATTTCCCTCTCACGACTCATCTTCACGAGACCACGACCGAAACGCGCCAATAGCCTTTCCCGAATATCGTACCTCGCTCCAGCTACGCCAAGACCAAGCGGAAGCCTTCTATCGCACGCAGCACAATCGCTCAAGAGCCTCAAGCTCCACCGGCAGTGTCGCAAACAGCCTCCGCCGCACACCAAACTTTGAGCGCGCCAGGTCGGCCGAACCGGGCCAACAGCAACAGCGTGTTCGATTCCAAACACCTCGCCCTTACTCTACAGAACCTCATCCTGCCCTTCGAATTAGTCGGCGTACTGCATCGGCAATACGCTTCGTGCTCGAAGAGGCGCTTCGCGTCCCACATCCATTCACCCCGGACCTGGTTGAAGAGAACGCCCAAATGTCAGATTTGACGAGTGGGCGCGCTGCCAATGGCGGGGCCCGTACAACTGGTGGTCCCGTGCCTGTCGATCGCTCCAATATCCGCACCCCTACGCAGATCATGAACGCTAGGCGCCAAAGGGCTGAAGTGGAGGAACAAAGAAAAGCCGCAGAGGAGGAACGCAGGAGAGCCAGCGCGGAAAGAAGAGCTCAAGCTGTTTCTGGTGTAGCTGGAGCACCCACAACAGAAGCCGGAACCCAGAGGCAGCCTCAAGCAGCTCCGAGACCTGGCGATCAGTACGTACAATATCCAGCATCGTCTGGGGGAGTGCCACGTCAGCCCGAACGGCCCCTTCCATCCCAGGGTACAATGAACGATCCACAAGATGCAACGACGGGCGCGTCGCAGTCGAGGCCCAGAGCCGCTACGCAAAGCCAGCAGTCGTCTCGGCCTACTCAGGCGAATCTTGGCGTGTCGACTACTGGAGAGCCAGGCAGGAGGCCAGCTGGCGCGGGCCATGCTAGGCGCCCTTCTGCTCCTCCAACCTCATCACAACCAGGACCGTCGGCGGCTGCACAGGCGCGCGCACCGCCTGCGCCAAGTTCGGCTACCGGACAAGCTCGCGAATCAACAACGTCGAATTTTCCACATGCTTTTGAGCGCTGGGAAACCCTCTCTTCGCATTGGGAAGGCCTGACCTCGTACTGGATCCGGCGACTCGAGCAAAATACCGATGAGGTCCGTAGAGAACCGCTGGCCCAGCAATTATCGCGGCAAATCACCGATCTCTCAGCTGCTGGTGCCAACCTGTTTCATGCCGTGGTAGAATTACAGCGGCTGCGCGCATCCTCGGAGCGCAAGTTCCAGAGATGGTTCTTTGAGCACCGTCAGGACCAGGAAAGGGCGCAGGAGCGCGAGGCGCAGTTAACAGAGCAGATCAATGCGGAGCGCGAGTTACGTCTTGAGGCTGAGGCAAATCTCGAGCGCATGGCCACTGAGAAGAAGAATGCGGAGCGAGCCGTGTCAGAGATGAAGCGCGAGTTGCAAATCTCCAAGGAAGAAGCTCGTCGGGCATGGGAAGAGCTTGGGAGACGTGAGCAAGAAGAGCGCGATCGCACATTTTCGCTGAGGGAGGGTCAGCCTACCCTGGTTGGCGGTGTGCAGGTGGTTCCAATGGCGCAAAACATGGGACGTGGAGGAAGGGGCCATGGTGATGATACCTACGGCGGTACACAGAGCGGTGGGTCCGGCATTGAGCAACATTATTCCTACGAAGAAGGCCCTCAATCGCCAACGGATACTGATCCCTTTACCGAGGGTGGTCGTCATGGCCAGCGAGAGACTGACATGCCTGCGCCTTTGTCTCAGGGGACTTATGTTCCATCCGGCGCGGCTTCGAATACCTCCTCGCGGCCCGGTGGTACCAGCTCTGTTGGAGATTCGGCGCTATCTCCAGCTCCTCTGCAGTATCCGTACTACACGTCTGAAGCGCAGCGAACCCCCGCCCAGCCCGCCATGTCGCAACCTGAGGCGTTTTATCAGCAACCGGCGTCGTATCTGCACCAAGAGTCGGAATCCGGTATGCCAGAGGACGTACAGTCTTATGTCACATCTCAAGCAGAAGAGTCTGAGGCTGATGTTGACTTTGTCCCTGATGAGAGAGGCAACTATGTCCGCGATGATTCGGGTCGTCGTATTCCATTTCGTTCTATCCAGTCGCCTGTCTCGGACGAATACGACGTAGAAGACGCCCGTCGACGTGAGCTTGAGCATCTACAGCACTACGGCACAGCCGCCACATCTCAGGGAGGCTATGTAACGACTTCAAGTGCGTCATCTTCACACGGCCAGGGTTACGCTACCGCTGGAGGTCAGCCAGACTACAGCGGCGATGGTTATGGCGATGAATGGGTGGGCATGAGACATCACCATCCTACGAGGTTGAGCGATGTACCAGAGGAAGATGAGCGAAGTCGGACTTCCCCCAGCCGAGCGAGCCAGGCCAGTCGAGGACGTCTGTACTAGATGAACGATTGATCACCTCCTGTCCACAAGGCAGGCAACCCTCGTTATTTTACAAAAGAGATTGCGAGAAACCGATACCTCATGCATGAATTTTTTGGTCCTTTTTTTCCGGTCGATTAGGAGAAAGCTTTTGTCTTTTATCCTGGTACGCGCACGCACGCTCGTCGCGCATTTTAATCTTATCAGCATGGCATGTGTTACAAAGCGAAGCATCTTTATTTTTCCCCCAAATCACCATCATCCTCACATAGACGTTGTTGATTACACCCCTCCTGTTTGTTCTCTATCTGTCTATCTGCGCGCTCTTGCTCGATAATTATACCCTTTCTTACATAAAGGATTTCCCCCAAGAGAAAAAAACTTCTGTCTAATTGAGCACGTTTATATATATACCTCTCTCCTCTGGAATTTTGGGGCTTTAGGGTTTTGTCTTTAAGACAACGCGAGTAATGGACACTGAGTTACATGTGTATTGCGAAGTTGAATCAATTCCCTGTATTAGTAGTGGCTTTGTCTTTTTTTTGGGTTCCCGCGTTTTTGAGATTTGGAGATTTGGAGGATTTTTCTTGCGGGGTTTTAGCAAGCATGGTGTTTAGCTGGGAATAATTTTTTTATTTGGGATATAGTAATTTGTGTTGGTTGGGTGACGAGGTTAGGATATGGGGTTGTAGGGAGGGAGGGAGGTTTTCGTGTTTAGATAAGAATGAAATGTTTGAATAGGTCGTCTAATACTGAATTGTGGTTAATGCGCTTCTTAATTGGTTGGTGATGCTGAAGGGTGAGGGAATGAGTGTAATGATTGAAGATGTGGATGTGGACGTGAGGGGAAAAATTAAGGGAAAGCTAATACACAGACCATGGCTTGATACCTTTCTCCACTATTCCTTTCTAACAAAAATAGCATCTCTTTATTTTTCTTGTATATTTTCGGCAGTACATTTCACGTCTGTCTTATTGAACATGGAAAAAGGCAACAACAAACACGCACACGTTCCAGCATACCCTCCCCCCCCCCCTCCAACACCAAAACCCTCACAACTTCGCCGCAGCCCTCAAAACCGTACTATCCATCCTCCTCCCCTCATCATCCTGCTCCTTCACCCTCAAATTTGGAAACTCCTCGGGCATAATCCTCCTCGGGCGACTCCCCGGTACAACACTATACCCCTCGAACTCCGTGACCCCACTCTCCCTCAAAAAATCCTCATCAAGCAACAACCTCCCATTAACCTGCTCCGCCGGCGCCTTGATAATCTCCCTCACCGCATCCGAAAAGATATTCGGAGTCCGCAGCTCACTCGCCTCATCCCGCGCTAAATTCGTCGTCGCCGCACTTTGAATCGCCGTCGCAGGCCACAAACTCGTGACTGCCATTCCCGTCTTCTCTTGACGCACAAAATCCATAGCAAGACCCATAGTCAAGACCGACATACCGACCTTACCAATCGCATATGCTGTTTTACCGCGGAAAAAGCGGGAGTAAATGGGTGGACTAACAATAACGATTCTTCCCTTCCACTCTGCGTCTTTTTGCTGTTGGAAATGCGGCAGACAAGCCTGAACAACGCCGTACACGCCCTCGACATTCACGCGCTGCATCAACTGAAAGCGTTTCATGGGGGTTTTGGCGACGGGGGCCCACCAGATGGCACCGCTGTTGTAGACGAGCACGTCGAGGCGGCCATAGGTGGAGAGGGTGCGTGAAACGAGGGATTCGATGCTGGTGTAGTCGCGTGTGTCGACGGGGATAGCAGTGGCGTCGCCGCCTGCATCGCAGATCTCGCGTGCGACTGTGGAGATGGTGGAGGCGGGGGAGTTGGGGTGGGGGGGGAAGGGGGTGGTGGTTGAGGCATCTGAGGTGGATTTTGCGGCTACGATGACTGTTGGGGGTGGGTGGGTTAGCTAGGTTTTTTTCCTCTTCTGATCCTTCTCTTTTGATGTTTTCTTTTGGATCTGGTGGTTCAAGATATGTTGTGTTGAAGTTGTATATCTGCTTCCTTACCTGCGTAGCCATCTTTGGCCAGGTCGATAGCAATTTGGCGACCAATTCCTCGAGAGGCACCGACGACGAGCGCGACTTGCTTGGTAGACTCTGGCATAATTGTTCTTTGCTTGCTTCAAATACTAATTACTGAAGATGGACAGAAGATGGACAGGATATGAAGCTTGTGCCCTTGCTTTAATAGCACATGGGCAAAAGACCGTTACATAGAGTCAGTGTATTGCCAGATTTATAATCAGCGAGTCAATCAAGCGCGAGCGGCCTCGGTGTTGAGATTGGATGAATTGCCCATAGTTCCAATAGTTACGCGTCGTGCACAAATCCGGGGTATGCGCATCTACTGTTTGACGCGTGCGGAGAGGTGGAGTGGTGGGTGATGATTACTGATGATAAGCTCTGATGGACCTCGGCAGCCAAGACTGCCAGGGTCACGTCACGCCGACAGGCAATGCTCATAACTTTCGTGATGGAATCCACTTCTTTGGGATAATAACTGATTCGTCGATACTGGAAACCGGAGAAATCACGAAAATGTCGGGCAAAATTACGTGCTATCTGGACTGCGGTATGCTTTGTCTCTCTCTGGAGCCTCGATGGGTTTAACGTCACATGCTAATTGCGCATCACATAGTATCTCCATACTCATACTTCGCTCTGCTTCATCTTGAACGAAACAGATCGATTCTCGAAGCACACAATATCGAAATTGAGTAAGTCTATCTCGTGGCGCCGCGGCGAAATTACCTTGATTTGACGACCTCAAGCATGACCAACGACATGATGCCTCTTCCCAAACCAGGTGCATGGCTGACTAGCTTTTGACAGTATAGTACCCGTCTTCCTAGGCGGTATCAATGTCGGCAGCGGTAAGCATTGCCCTTTCCCCACCGTATCAGCGCCTGCAGAGGCTGGTTCATGCCAGATAAGAATACATGCTGACATTGAGACTCAGGCAACAAGCCCCCCTGGACCCTCGAGGCAAAGGCAAAGTATAGCAAGTATGATATCAAGCGGGCGAAAGAATACTTTGGAGTGCCCGAACTCAGCACCCCACCATTTTTTCCCATCCTGTCCTTGCTGCCACAGCGGGCGCTGTGCCATGTGAAAGAGGCACATGCCGAGCATTTTGTGAGCATCTTCCTTGACATTTTTACTGCTATGTGGAAGACCCAGAAAGATGTCAGTAAACCAGAGGTCCTTGCAGAGGTGCTTCAGCTGCGGCTGAAGGAAGACCAAGTCCGAGATGTATTATCGAATGCAAGCAGTGCGCCATTCAAGCAGCGTCTCAACGACAATACAAAGGAAGCGCTCGATCTAGGCGCGTTTGGCTGTCCATGGTTCTCTGTACAAAACTCGAAAAGGAAGGAAGAACCTTTCTTTGGTAGTGACAGGTGAGTGCCCCCTCGCCCATCTCTTCATTGTTTCGGTCCCTTACCGCACTGCGTATGCCCCTTCGCGGGAGGACAGGGAAAGCCGAATGGCGACGGGTATATCCGCGTTTAGCAAGGCTCCCGCCCCGGACAAAGGCTGCTATAGTGTGCAACCAGGAAAGTGTGGGTTATGAAACACGGCAGACGATTGGTAGAGAGCTGCCAGGTATGCTGACAGATGTGCCGTCTAGGTTCTCTTACATGTGGGAGTTTCTCGGGTTACCGTGGAAGGACGTTGAACTGCTGCCGCCTAGTAATCAGAAGGCAAAGATCTGATGTAGAGTATTCTGCAAAGCTTGTGAATAGGTCGGCGCATGGGTGGAATCGTGATAGGCCGCTGGTGCTTGAGGCGCGAAGCCGCATGGCGGGCTGTGATAGCTGTAAATTCAGACAATTCTGCGACATTAGTTCAAATGTCTTTCATCTCAAACTTGCTGCCTCTTATTCAAGATTGCATCTTTATTCCTCTTTTTCTGGTCAGACATTCTCCTTACCTCGCCTGTGTGTATACATCTTCTCTTTGGCTTCTATACCCTCGCACTGCCTATGCATGCTACACTGCCGCTGTTTTGTACTACTTGCGCTGTGAAGTGGATCGTTTGGCCACCGGAGGCGGATACGAACTTCCCCAGAATATGCAGTAATATGCAAGATAAAGTCTCCGCGACCTGTCAAGGTAGCGCCGCACGCCACCCGAGACGGCATGCTAGGCATGCCAGGGCCATGTCTCACACGTTCTGTACAACAACAATCGCGTCAGCCACTGTTGGTTGTGAGACTGCAGCCTGCCGGCGGTATAGAGGTATCAGGCGAGGCGGGAGGGCAGGCCGGTATATACATGTGTGTGCGTTGACCCAGTAGTAACTGTCTAGTCATGGCGGTGCGTCGAAGCACAGAAGGGCATCGTAGGCATCGGGTAAAGTATTGATAGATACACATACAGGCTTTGCAACCTTTGGCCAACCAGAAATCGAAACATGAGACTGTAATGGACAAGAGTAGCGTTGCTGCTGCGGGGGATGATGTGCCGATTCAGAGGTGATTGCAAGCCTCGTGTGTAACGTGTTAGCATAGTTGACGACATGTCTGGTACGCACAAGGCTCCCGCTGACCCGGCGTACACCATGGCATCAGAAGTCATACGTACCTCCATCTCCAGATGCCATGGCCTCTGGTCTACTCTTCCACTGGTGTATCTGGCGGAACTGCTTGCTGCCAAGCCAGGTCATGCAGTCAACCGTTCGCTTCTGCGCATCAGCCAAACAAAACGACGTAGAATATTTTCTGCCAGCTCAGTTGGCCCTAGACGAGCGAATCCTTACTCGATCCGATGTTTGAGCCATCGCAATCGTAGGTCTGCCAGCCGCCCGCTGGGGAGGGCTGAGTCCATATCTCTGCAAGATTGCTAGTATTTGCCTGTCCGCAGCTAGCCACGTTGGAGATGTCAATGGACCAGAACAGCAGTGCCACTTTCTGAGCGACATCACGATTGCTTCCAAATTATGCCTCTGTGTGCTGAACAAGACAGTACAGCTCACTTCACAGCCTGACAGCTGCACATTTCCGCCTTGTTGTTGCGTAGCCTTTATGGCTCTGTGACTACAGGCCATGACGGGCCTGCCCGAAAGCCCAGACCCTGTCTTTCCGTCCACCACATTATAATGGGACATGGGCATCGGACCTGGGTGCTAAGTGCTTCAAACGCGAGTCTCGTAGCTCCAGGCGCAGCAGGTCGGGACTGTCTTACAATATAAACGCGTCGACCATCACTCCAACCCCCATGCCTACACTCTCATGTAATTGGACTTGTTTCATTGCTTGGCTTCGGCTTCATCTCTGCGCTCTGTCTTGCTAGTATACGATCCAGCTGTCATTTTACTGCATTTTTTTCTCTTCTTTACTGTCCAGGAGACTCGTTCCACGAGTCACAGTGCGCCAGGAGATACCCTAGAGTGTTTGTATCTGCTCATGTGACCATTGCCGTGGCCTTTGTCCATCTTTCGGTTCTTCTGACATCTCGTGGCAGTTCGTGGTTAGGCAAACCTCATTCACACATCTTCCTTCCAGTTAGCGAGCTAATGATGTGTATCGACTAGGTGCCTTGTGCTGTCCTCCTATTGTACCATATAGGTATCAGGGCCAGCCTTTCTTCACTTGACGCCAACCATTCACACTAACAGGCCCACGCATTACATTGTCATTGCTGTCTTTGGCACGGCTTGGCAGGTCTTCACACTGTTCAAAGTCCCGCAATTCTACCGCCTGCAAGACGCTCGACCGCATTGAGCGAATGAAGTGGCGTCACGCAGTGAATGCTGAACATACCTGTGGACCTTGACGCATCCACGCCACCCCGCAATTCTAGCAACGTACGCTTCACAAGCCCCGAACCTTGCGATAGTTTCTTTCGCCTGACTACACATTCACCGCGATTTTGGCACGTGTTGTAACTTCATCCGCCCTGGTCATCGCCATAAGAGGCGCTTGTCGCACGCGCAACCATGACGGAAGCTGAAGCACTTGCCCAGCGCTACAATCTAGACGAACATTTTCTGTTCCGTCAATCCTGCTCTTTGTCGCAGCCCTGCTTGTCCTGCATCGACCAAGTCTCAACAGCCTTGCCTCATTTTAGCAACGACCATCAGGATCTCGCCATGGCACAGTCAATGCTAGTAAGTGACTATCGAATTGGACTGCCCTCATGGTTGACGACGATGCAGGCAGATCAGTATAGATCTGACAGCCACATGCAGTGTCAGCCCTGGAAATTGCAGCCGTCACCAGCGGACGATGTTGAGTCATCAGGCACCGCGCCTGTGGGCTCGAGCCCCGGCATGGCATACTCATCGGATCGCAGCTGGAGTGGCGCAGCCGGTGTCTTGACCTCTCTTGACTGTCACCAGGTCATCCAACAGGTTGAGCCATACATCTTACGCCAATCGGACTCTCAGTTTGGCCAGAACAGCGACCTAATGTACAATCACCTTGCTGCCCAGAGTGCCATCCCCAAAGTTTGTGGGTATGCCGTGCCAGCAACAAGGGCGCTGGCTCATTTGAATGGGCTGCCACAAGGAGCAAACCCCATCTCGTCTAATGCAGCCATGCGTACATCCATATCGCCAAAGAGTTTCACTAGCGACGAGTTCGACAACTCTTACAGCCCAGAGTCAATGCCGGATCAAGCCTCACCAAGTTGCAACTGGGGTACACTTCCGACGTATTCTCCAACTATAGTCGTGCCATCACTCAAACCCGAAACTTACTTTGCTGATGCCGGACTCAGTGGAATGCCGCAAATGGAGGGCAATTTAGTCTTGTCCCTTCCTACTTCCACAGGCCACACTGGACAAGAACAGACTATCCAGACTCCCGGAAAGAACCTGGTATTTGCGCCTGAGCATTGTTACTCGTATGACAGCAATCAGGGTGCGTCTCCGTGGTATAATCCGAAATTTTTCTCGTCCACAGACGATATGTGGGGTACGCAGTGCCACTCATCTCTCGGGACTGAGTCGCACGCTGCACCCACCCAAAATCGCATTCAGCCTCGATTTCAAGTCCCTCGTAGGGCTAGTACGCAAGCCCAACGCGAGCGCAACGACCGAATGCTCATCGAGGGCAAGAAGAGGGGCGAGACATACAAAGAGATCAAAAAGAAGTTAATCGGGGAGAATCCCGCAGAGTCCACTCTGAGGGGACGTTATCGCTCCTTGACCAAAGACCGGAGGGACCGTGTCCGTAAGCCCGCGTGGACAAAGTTTGATGTAAGAAAGCCCCTGCACATTTAGCCAGAGCTCTACTAATGCTTCCTTAGATGGAGTTATTAAACGAGACCGTTCGGCAGGAGTTAAAGCGCATCGAAAGCAATCTGCAGGACCCATCCGCGTTGAGCACTGAGCAGAAGCTCATGAAGGTCTCCTGGAAGAAGGTGGCCGACTATATCGAGGAAAATGGCGGATCATACCACTTTGGTAATTCGACTTGCAAGAGAAAGTGGTTGGAGTTGAACCCGGCCTGCGAGTAATCATTGGCAGATTCGAAACGATTGAGGCCGTGCCGAACGCGGCACACATCTCTGATAAACTTGATGGCTGTCAGGTTATTTTTAGATTTCGAGGGGTTTTCTTGCTTTGCAACTTGAAGCTCCTTGAAGCCCTTTTGCCTTTGCTAGGCAGTAGGCACGAGGATGCAAGGCACTGGGCTGCTGCAGGCTCAGCGACAACCCCTTGGCGCGTTTCCCATCTTGTCTTGTCAGGAGTTTTTGCTTTGCGATTTGTACCATCATGTATTGTGATTTTGTCGGTTGTAATTTTTTTTTAAAGCTTTCGCTCCCCCCACCATACTGGGGGCGCAAGGCAGCCTCAACTGCATAGATGGGAAAAGCTGCAAGGCGAGGCGATTGAATGTTGCCACACAGGAAGTTTTATTGAGCAGGATTCTGTACACTATACCCTTTTACAATGCAACGAGTCTTAAACGATATCTGAAAATCAGATTGTCATAGGTGTTCGTAACGACGATAATAATAATTCGTCTGTCAGTAGTAGGTTGATGACGGAAGATATTAGGGTTGAAGTGTGACGTTGACATTCGCGCTACGTACCGTGCCCGTGCCCGTGACGCCCGGATTCGCGTAACGCCCCGCCTAACACCATCATCGCGATATTAAACTTGAAGCTGTACAACGCTACATAATAGCCTAATGTATATAAAAATATAGTATTGTAGTAATTGAATGCTACTAGTAAGTTTTTACTATCTAAGTTTTTGCGGGAGGTCGATGCTGCGGCCCCGCGTTGTGATCTTTGGTGGGATAGGGGATGAAGCAGGTGCAGCTCCATCGCGAGCTCCATCCACCACAGATTGTTTTTGACGCTTTTTCTTTGAGGTGGGCGCTCATGAGGCTGTGCGCTTGCGTTTTTGAGCTTATTGATGAGCTTATTTTTCGCGTTACGAGCTTCAGTTTGACGCGCGCGTTTAGCTGCTTTCTTAGTTCGCTCAAGCTTACGCACCTTATTAAGCCTCAATCGTCCAGAGCGCTTCTCCTCGCGCTCAATTTGACGCTGCAATTGAGCCTCCTCGCGGTCCTTCTTGGCCCGTACTTCCTGGAGTTTCTCCTCCACCTCATGGTACTCACGAACTGCTTCTCGAGCTCGAGCTTCACGTATCTTATGAGGCGGCCATAGAATAGCTCCACCATGTTACTCCTTGCGCTGATGAAGATCAAGCGCTCTGCCCTCGCCCTTATGCTTCTGCTTGTATTGGAGAGCTTGCTTTGATCCCTATCTCATGCTTCAGCAGCTCGTTCTGAACAGATAGATGGTGAACGCTTGAGCGCAGCTTTCTTGCCTCATTTTGATGGCTATCATCAACAGCAACTCGGATCAACCGATCGAGCTTTCTCCAATCAATGCCAGAGAGCGCTGATGATGAGTTACGCTCACCTTCCGACGTGCTTGCAAACCTCTGGAGGATAATGTTTGAATCTATTGGCTATATACCAGTCGCTTTAAACGCTGCTAACATAGTTGATCGCGTGAAGGAGGCTTACCAGGCTCTCCAGAACAGCGGGAAGAAGTCTCCTTTCTTGATTGCAGTGAGGCCTTAAGCTTGGTAGAGATAGTTGGTGAGCTCGGTAGAGTAGCTCTGCGATAGAGAGTTGAATAGTACTACATCAAGCGGTTGAAGCGTGTAATTCGAATGAGGAGGAAGGACCATTAGAAGGATTCTATGGCGATCACAATAGCTGATAAACTCCATCGTGAGATGAGATCCGTGGCCATGAAGGATGAACAGCCGCCATCAACCTGATCGCTGTACAAAGCAGCGATCAAACAGCTGCTCAAGCCAAGCTAGCCTTACGTCATCATTTGACCAGCCTGATGGATATTTAATAAAAACTTCATGCTTTCCAACCTCAATCTCCTCCACTCAGTTTGATCTAATAGCTCCTTAAACTGATGCGTAGATGAGGCCCGGCGGCAATGAGCTCCCATCAACGCACACGCAAGCTAGGAGCGTCAAAAATTCACGTAATCCATCTTGAGATGATGCTCTAACTTCCTTCTTATTCCATTAACGCTTACTAAAGATCTTCTTGCTTCTCCCAATAATTCCGATTAAGAAGCCCTTCTTAACCATATTATATACATTTCGAGCATTGAGATTATATTCAGTGATCTTTTGATGCAGCAGCTCGACGTAGAGCTTATACTTTAGCCTAGAATCAGCTAGGTGACGCTTACGGTCCATGGCGGCGGTTCACTTCGAGACAAGATGGAGTTTATGTCGGTTGATAAAACGAGTAACCCAGCTCTCACTGAGCTCCTCATGAGCTACTGCTGATGAGAAATTTCTAATCATCTCCCTCGTAGGAGGAAGCCCTCGCTTAGTAAGCTTGGTGATGTACCGCACAATCTCTAACTCTTGGTGTTGGGTGAGTTTGAGCTGATCAGCTATCTTGGTGTCCCGCGAGGCCTGTAACCCTTGGTGTCTTCGGCTTAGCGTTGAGCTATTAATGTTATACTTTGCAACTATTTTATGCAAAACATTCCCCTGATTCGCGAATCAATTTTTTTCAATCGCAGTTTGAATCGGGACCATATTGGTGGAGTTACGACGTGTCAAAGTTAGAGTGCTACTATTGTTTTGATGTTAGGCGGGGCGTCACGGGCACGGGCACGGTACGTATCCTCCTAGTACCGGTAACTCCGAACCCAGAGCTTAAACCATCCCCACCTTTCACACCTGCATTGTTCCACCCTCCCTCATGAGAATGTCGCTCGAACTAGCAGAAGCTCTCCCGAGCATTGTGAAGCGCAAATTTGAAGCTGCAAAAGCCTCGTCAGATCTGATATTCTCGCCAACAGACGTGGCACTCATCCGCACATCAAACGGCATTCCCGCAAGTCATATACAAGCCATTGGGCCAAACATACAGCTCATGAAAACTTAGTTTCAATTGCGCTATTGCCCATCACTCGCAAAGAAGCCTTTACCGAAACTTGCGGGTGCCACGCCCAAGCAAAAGATTGACCCCTTCGCAAACCCGCCAGGAGCACTACACCTCATTGACATCCCAACCACGAACCCCACGCATTTCCTCGTACTCAACAAGTTCCCGATAATTCCCCAACATTTCATTCTCGCCACAAAAATAAACAAGAAGCAAACACACGTGTTGGAGCAAGATGATCTGGAAGCGACATACGCTTGCTTAAAGGCATGGCACGAAGAGGGAGACGGACCACACAGGCGCCTTCTCGCCTTCTTTAACTCGGGAGAGCATAGCGGCGCGTCTCAGCCACACCGACACCTGCAATTTCTACCAGTCGAACGCATGCGCGACACTGAAAAGACCAATGGCTGGAACATGCTCATAGACCTCATCCTATCGCGCCATGAAGCCAATCCACCAGGTATGTCCTCACAAACGCCATCCCCTTTCGAAACAGCTAAGACGCAACTGCAGACACCCCAGCTGGGCTATTACAAAACCCTCGGCTCCCCTTCACACACTTTGCCCAGCCCTTCGATTCGGAGCCCTCGGGCTCCCAGCTACTTGACATATATAACCGGCTGTACAAAGAGGCCAAAGCGTCGGTCGACGCATTTGTCGCATCACACCCAGATCAGCTCGCTTTACACCCAGTCGAACACGGCGATTTGCCAATTAGTTACAATCTCGCTATGACCACTGCAGGCATGGTCATTTTGCCCCGCCGCGCAGAAGGTACCATGCTCTACGGCGACGACGGCAGTGATATCGGCTTCGTCGCGCTCAATGGCACGACATTAGCTGGTACCACGATGGTTAAGAATCAAGGCGAGTGGGATATGCTGAGAAGTCAGCCTGGACTGCTTGACTCCATTCTCGCTAGCATCGGCATTCCCAAAGCCCCTGCTAGGGCTAAGGTCGGTGCTTCAAATATATGAAGATTAGGTTCTAATGGTCACTTATGCGAAATACCCAGTAGCAATTTAAAAAGAAAAAAATAGATGAGTATGACGGTGGGTTGCTTCTTATAGTGCTTTTTCTTCATTTCCTTCAATATGAAACAAAAAAGAGGATAGGCAGCTCAACTTTCATAATCAGGTCAAGACCCATATTTGATTGGGAAAAAAGAATCAAAAATTTCCGTCTTTCTGATATTGGCTACAGCGTTCCTGGAAAAGAAACACAAGCTAGCTTTGAAAAGTACATGAAAAAATGGGTTATCACAAAACAATCAGGCTATGATGCCCCAAGTAGAAAAGCAGCTGTTCCTCGCGCCCGCTACCATGCAGAATTATGCCTTCCTGGCCCTCCATCTCCCAGCATTTACAGTTGATTGATGCCATAGCCCTTGAACATCTTCTTTTGTTCTTGGGCCGACACAACCAATGGGCCCCCCAAGCCGCCTAAGCCCTGCTCGCAAGCATGCGGTCCACAAACTGGGTATAAAAGTTACGCCATTCCTTCTCCTTCTTTGGGCCTTCGAATGAGCCTGCAAGCGTGCGCAGATACTGGTCTTGAACATCCTCGCCAATGCCCATGCCGCTCAGATCGCCCTTGAGACGCTCCGCATATGATTCACCAACCTTTTTGATGATTTCGTGCTGGAGATTCGCCGTCTCATACAGCACTTGTCGCGCTTGCGCATCTTTGGCGTTGAAACCTGGTGATGCTGGTATGGACCATGCCAACGGCGCAAACTTTTCTACCACGTAGTTGTCGAAACCTGGTAATGGTGCTTGTGTGGTGTCGGGCGAAGTAGGTGTGGCATTTGCGCCAGGTCCGACCTTGTCAGGTCCACCCCAGACAGAGACCATGCGGATGAGTACAAAGATTGCAAGGCGCGCAGTTTGGTAGTCTTGCGTATCCCGTGCGAATGTTTCGATGGAAGAAATGATGGGTTCGAAAGTGCCTTGGTTTGCTTGATAACGTTAGCAATGAAATAACAACTTTTTGATATCTCCGACATACCGTTACTAACGAGCACAGACCCGAGACCGTTATTGAGAATAACAACAATAAAGTTAAGGTACTCTCGACGAAGTTCAGCAAGCTGGATCTCGTCGTCTGTGCCCGAAGGGATCACTGCTAACGCGGTGAAGATGCGCTGCAAGACTGGACTCATGACAGTATCCAGGATGCCGGCGATTTCTGATTTGAATGTGAAAATGACTTGACCAAGAACCTTGAGGAACGTGCTGATCTCATCCATCGATGAACTGAGTGACAGCAAGCCTTCGATCCATGATGGTAGCTGTTGTAGTAATCGCGAGCCCAGAACAGCAATCATACGTGAGAAGGCAAAGCGTGCCGCATGGCGAATAGAGCTAGACGAGTTCAGCGATTCGAGAGCAACGAGGATAGCCTCAGACGCTTTGACAAATTCGTCTGCAACCTCACTGTGTGGTACAGCGCTGTTGTTGTTCGAAGGAACCCAGTCGGAGTAACCGCGTGCTAGCGTTCCCAAAGCCATGATGATATGATGAATCTGTAGTGTAGCCCGCTCGTCGCCGTTCCTTGCTTGAGGAAGAGTATTTTGCAAATTCTCGAATAATGGACCCATGATTGTTTGTGCGTACAACTTCTTGTTTTCTACTGAAACAGTGCTTGACGAGGCGATGCAACCAACCGCTTCGAAGAGGTACAGCTGTGAATTGAACACCGCATCTGCAGATTGGTCTTCTTCGTCAGACGACATTTCATCTTCTGAATTGTCGGGTAGCTCGGCTTTGATTGTGAGCAAGTCTCCGACCGCTTGAATAATATCGTAAGATACATTGCCCAATTGTGCTCGTAGATGCTTCACTAGACGTTGGAAAAGATACCAGGACCTTGAGCGAACCTTGAGGTGTTCACTGTGGGTAAGACTGACAAATTTTTCAAGAACTTTGGGGATGAGTCCGGGGTTCTGCTCGAAGAACTGGTAGTAGCGCACGCAAATCTCCATGTACTGTAATTGAACAGCAGGATGTGGATAGTTTGCGAGGCCAGACTCTACCATACTGTTCATCATAACAACAAGCTGTTGAGCGGCCGCAGAAGAAGGCTCGCGCTTCGCATAAAGTCCCTGATTCCGGATAGCGAGTTCTCCAAAAAGAAACATCTCGTGTAGGGCCAATTCGAGGTCGCGCCAATTCAATGACTGGTCCCCTTGTAACGAACGTCCAAATGTTCCGTTTACTAGGCGGCTGAGCGTTTCGATGTAGTAGGCCTCGTCGATGGCGGTCACCGTCTGTTGTAGAACATGAAGACGCCGTCGGAGATCCAGGAATTCTGCTTCGTCGGTCTGCTCGCCCTCTTCGCCCCAAGATGCTGTTTCATCATATTTCATCTTTGCAATGATCGCGTCCAAGACTGGCGGCAAAACAGCGGCGTACTGCGGGGGTACAGAGCCTGTCTTCTTTTGCAGTTTTCGTAGGAAGGTAAGGAGATCTGTGAGGGATGGAATAACAGTGGAACATACTTCGTCGTACTGGTCGGCGAAGAAACGTAGGAGATATGGCGTGAAGATTCGAATGAGGTCGTCTGCGCGCTGCCGGATGTGATCTTCGACTGTTTCATTTTCTAGGATCTTGACAATGTCAAAAACAATGTTGTTAACAAGCTTGGCGACCGTCTCTGCAAGGTCGTTGTCGTAATTTGGACTGTGGAACTCAGCCAAAGCTGGACTATTGATGAGTTGACCAACAACTTCAGCGAGATTCAGGAAAGTAATCAGCTCAATCTTGTCTGATGGACTCATTTTCTTGCCAACAATTTCTGAAAAAGTATCGATGGCGGCATCGCGCACTTTTCCAGCAGCACTCTCAGGGTCGGCGATACCTTGCTGACCAGCCATCTCCAGGAAAGTGGTGATCATAGTTTGGTTCACGACCAAGTTTATATCGATCCAGCTAACCCAACGTCCGATGGTCCTCAAGCACATCTCCACGAGCCCAAGATCCGTCTCTCGCCACTTGCCGAGGATCTCTTGCCAGGAAGCCGCTATCTTTTGTACGTCCCGCTGTCGAATGAGATCCTTCAATTCTGTATTCCGCTTCTTTTCGTATTCCGAACGTGTGACCAATTGATCCGCAATCTCATCATGGACTTGACCAAGCATACGAAGGTATAGGAACGTTGTAGCTGTATTGACGCTACCAATCGCAGCCTGATCACCGGCCAGGGCGCGGAAATCGTCGAAGAAAGATTGCCATGAAGACGGGTATAAGGCGACGAAAAGGTATGTGATAGTCTGCATCAGCTTGTTCTGAATATGGCTTGTATCCGCAGCCCCACTTCCAGGCACATAGGACTGACGGATATGGTTCATGAGGGTGTCTTTGATGTATGTGGTACTTTGCTCATCCAGGCGGTGCTCCTGGATTGCATTGTTGACGAGATCGAGCGAGGTATGACGAACGAAATCGGTGGCGCGGGGGTTGCGCATGAAGAGCGAAAGGGCCGCCTGCCATGCGGAGCCTTCTGAGCGTAGCTGTTCCAGGTATCCTATAGCTTGGCCGCGCACCTCCTGGCTTGATGTCGGGTTGGCGGCGATTTGGATGGCATTTTCAACCTTGAATATAACAGCATTAGCATGCCTGTGGGGTATTTGGTCGAGCAAGGCAATCGGGCACACATACTTGTTCCTCCATTGCCTCCACTTGCTCGATGCCAGGCAGGTAGGTTTTAGGTGACAAGTCAGGAGCGGATATGGGCTAGGTTATGTAGTGCGCATCGGAGTTGGTGAAGGAGAAATTCAAGCGACTGGACGGCTATTGGGTCATTGAGTAGGGCGTGAAGCCTGCATCGTGAAAGCGTTACAGCGGTGAAGCCAGAGAGGCGGGGCACGAGGGGCTGACGTACGGCGTGTGCAAGGGCTAATTTGTGATGAAAGACGTGGTTCGAGCTTCGCCTCGAATTCACAAGAGAGCAGTATTGGTATGAGAAAATTAAGAGTAAACCTGGTTCTTTGTTGAAGCGTGGTGAGCGAAAAGAGCTATGCAATGACTGGAGTGGGAGTGCCAAGCCTGCTTTTCATGGTGGGATGTCCTCACGCCCAATTTCACCAAATGACACGTGCGCACAAAAATAGTCGCCGACGTTGCTACCCCAACATCACTGTAAGATTGCGTGTCCTCTCACAGGATTATACGTGGCTAGAGCATTCACGCAATTTGGAATCTCATTTCAAGTCTAAAACGGTCTACAGGCGGGCTTCTGCGTTTGTATTATAAAAAAGTCTTTATTGTGAATGTTTAGTGAAGGAACTGTAGCTTCCTGCGAATCGAGTATCTATGCTGAAGAGTGGGCCTCGCTAGATCGTAACAAGCACATGCATCCAGCTCGTGCTAAACCCAAACCAATGCAATTACCGGTCTATAACCTTCCTCTGAAGCCTGCGCCGCTTCTGTGATCGTGAGCAGTCTGTGGTAGCAACAATAATCACCAGGACTTACTACGCTCCCAAGTGCTTTGCTGCCCAAGCAATATGCTCATCAGCGAATGATGCCATGAAATAGTAGCTGTGATCATAGTCGGGCTGCATGCGGAGCTGAATGCCTTTATCGTTGCCAGCTTCCTTAGCCGCCGCCAAAAAGTTCTCTGGTAGCAGCTGCCCTTGCTTGTAGAAGTTGTCTCCGGTACCCTAGCATATCTTAGCGAAAATGACCTCAAACTTAACTGTTCAAAATACGTACAACATCGATAAGGATCTCCAGAGGACCCTTCCACTGCTTTACAAGCTCAGAGGCATCGTGCTCTTTCCACTTTTGTTGCTGGTCCTCGCCAAAATATCCTTTGAATGCCTTCTGGCCCCATGGGCAGTTGATCGGATTGGCGATGGGCGCGAATGCGGAGACGGACTTGTACTTGCCGGGGTTCTTGAGGAACTAGGAGCAGGGGTCAGTGCCGGCAGTTGAATTACCACGTCATGTCCGACTTACCAGTGTCAACGCGCCGTGACCTCCCATGCTGTGACCTGTAATGCTAACTCTACTAGAATCCAGCTCTTGGAAAGATGAAAAGAGCGCATCGGGAAGTTCCTTAGTGATGTACGAATACATGTTGTAGCCCTTTGACCACGGATCCTTGGTAGCATCTACGTAGAAGCCTGCGCCAGTGCCAAAGTCCCACGACTCATCCTCGCCCTCAATCTGGAGACCCCCTAACATGGTGGGTTAGCAAGGTGCTTGAAATTTTGCTGCAGTATCTACACACTTGGTGAAGTGTCGGGATATACCACGGCAATGCCGTGCTGAGCTGCGCCGTGCTGGAAGAAGCCTTTTTCTGAGCAATTGTTGCCGGTACATGTGAGACCTGAGAGGTAGAAGAGTACAGGCACTTTTGCGCCAGACTTGAGCGCTTGCGGCGGTAGAAACATGTTCAGCTCCATGTCTGTGTTTGTGCTTGCAGACTTGTGCTTGAGCTTGAGAAGCTTGCCCCCAAAGGAGGCAATGGTGGCGGTAGTTTCGAAAGACATGGTAGATCGTAATGTGTGGTAGGGGAAGCGCGGTGCAGAAGGTTGGAATACAGATGCAAATCGAGGGGCCTTTAGAAGCTTTGTAAACTGCCGCATGGGGTGACGTTGTGCCTGGAATTAGTGCGGGGGGAATGAATAGCTACGTTAGCTACCCCACCTTGCTCTAGTCTTTTGGCTCGTTAAAGGAATCAGATCCGCGGGTCCGCATATATGCGGCGGAGAAGGCTTGGAGTTAACGGGAATCGGATGAGATTCGGGATATAATTGCGCAACCACTCAGATAAGACTCCATTCGCCGATATGCCCGATAATTCACCAGCAAATCAAACTCCATGCCAAATGCAACACAACAGACTGCCCCTTTATGTCAAGAGTTCTTCACAGGTCCAGTCTTCGTAGAAACCATCAGGCAGATATCTCCGTACAACCAGCGGAATTTTCTTCTCTTGCAATTCCTTGGCAGCAATCTGCAGAGGATCCGTCATACCTTCCACGTCAATCAATACCGGGGCGTTTCCACTATAAATATGTTAGTTTTGCTGCGTCGAAGGCGTCCAAAGCCCTGCACGTACCTGATCTGGAGCGCTCTTGTACCGAGCACACGCGCCTTTTCGTACTTGGTCATGTACGGCGTGGTTGTGCGCTTGTCATTGGGAACCTTCTTGTCCTTCTCACTCGTGACAGTATTCTTGGCCGCTTCTCTGGCTGCTGCAGCCGCGCTGGCGTCTCCAGATACCACTACGTTGTCATCGTTGGGGTCGGCATTGTCTGGGTCCTCGCCGCCGCCGCCCATGTGGTCGTCCTCGTCGTCCATGAGATCGGGCTCAGCTTCTTCATCGAACTCGATGAGAGGCTCATCGCTGGTCATGTCAGCCGTGTTTACTTGGGCTATTCAGGTCTTGAGACTCTGCGACTGAGAAAATGGATGCACGTACATGTCTCCAGCACCGCCATCGTAGTCGTCACCGTTGTCAGACATGATCACGGTAAAATCTGTAGAACAAAAGATAGGTTTTCGAATGGGTGTGCTTTTGCGCGTGGACGGTGTTGCGGTGAGGTGGTGTACCTGATGCGACAGGCAAAGAAAGAAAGCTCTGGACTTTGTCCCGACCGGCGTAGGCACTAGCGCATGAAATCTTGGCGCGTCCAAAATACAGTGGATCCTGAATTTCAATGAACACTCTCCGCATGTACGAGTAGCTTTTTGCCATGTTCTCGACACCACCATGGCTTTGAAGCGCAAGGTTACGGATGAGGCTAATCATACACTTCCGAAAAGATCTCGAATAGGTATAGCCACCACAACATCGTAACGTCTAGAATCTAACATGTTCGGAGGTGCTGCGGCGGAAACCACGGAGCAGGACTACGCTTCAGACGATTCAGCTAACTGGAGAGTCAACTACACCGACAATGGAAAATTGAGGGCAGAAAGCGAAGCCCGCAGGCAGTGGAATTATGTCTGCCCTACATGCTCCCAGCGATTCAACCGACCATGCCGTCTCGAGACACACATGCGAAGCCATAATAAGGAACGTCCATTTGCCTGTACCGAATTGGGATGCAATAAGACGTTCCCTCGCAAAGATCATCTGCAGCGCCATCTGAAGAATGCTCATAGCGATCCAGCAACTGAACGAACATTCGTATGCGATTGGAATGATTGTGGGAAGAGCTTCACATCCAATGGCAGGCTACAAAGGCATAGGGATGTCCATGAGTCTAAATTCCACTGCACTGAATATCCGCCTTGCGGTGAATCATTTAGAAAGGCAAAAGCACTTGAAGCACATGTTAAGAGTCAGCATCTGGCAGTCAAGCCATATGTCTGTGCCCATGTAGACGAGGAGACGGGTCAGAAGTGTACAAGCGGGTTCCAGACTGAGGGTGCATTGCAACGGCACATGCATCGAGCACATAACGAGACACAAGAGCAGGGTTATTTCTGCATGCTATGTGTGGATGTTACTAGCGAAGTCAAGGTGCAGACAGAGTCTGCAGACTCACTGCAACTACCGTCGTTTGCGACCAAAGAAGAGTTGGAGGCACATACAGCCGAGTTTCATCCACCAGTATGCACAGAGTGCGGCCAGAAATTCAAGAGCGCATCTACACTCAAGACACATTTCGACACTGCCCATGGCGACCCACAAGAACAGCGACAGTACCCATGCCCGAGGCTGGGCTGCAAGAGTGTGTTCAATCGAAAGCACAACCTTACAGTGCACATTCAAAATGTTCACGACAAGCAGTTCAACTATTTGTGTACAGCGGAAGCTGTGCAAAACTCCAAGCACGCAGACCTCAAAGCTTGGAATGGAGAAGATGCATGCGGCGCTTCATTTAAAGCAAGGTCTTCACTAGACCAGCATATCCGAAAACACCATCTCGGCCTTGGCAACCGTAAGCAGCTGCGACAAGCCGCCAAATCCAAGAAGAAACCAGCGGCCTCGATGCTCACCATGCTCACCGGCGTGGGCTACGAAAAGGACCGGGATGTATCTTGTCTGGTCAAAAACTGCGCTTACCGCTTCTACATTGATCGCGATCTCCGCCGCCATCTACGCGCCAAGCACAACATGTCCGACGCAGAAGTTGAAGAAAAGATCTTGGAGCGCGATGCCATGACTGGCTGCCAGTTCTGGATTGGCGGCTTCGACGAGTCGGTGAATTTGTTTGCTGATTCGGCTACACCCAGTATGCCAGAGACGCCGGGCCCGTATTTCACCAATGGTGTTACGACGCCTATGCTGCCTTGTTTTGAGCCTGATACCAAGGGCTTGCATCACTTGGGTAATAGCGCAGGAGTTTTCAACCAGCAGTTTGATCACCTTTCGCTTGTTAATGAAGAGGCGGAAATGGATCTGGGAATGGGGCTTGGCGATTTGCCGCCTGCGGTTGATGTTCAGGGCGAGCTTCAGTGGGATATGCTTGCTCCGGTGGAGCAGTATAATAGCGACATCACTCGCGGTTAGGGATTGTGCGGTTCTGATGATTGTTCCTCACTCTCTCCAGAACTTTTGTCATGATGAAAATGTGAAGATATGTTTAATGACACGTAGAGATACCCGACAGAAACTCAGAATACAGTTGTTAAACCCATACTATCTTCATTTTTTCACTGTACCACAAAGTTCTAACTTCACTGCTCTCAATTGCATATGGTCATCTGTACACGTATATGTGATTCCATATATACATACTTCCTCTCCACCTTCTCTGCAACCAAGTAATCTACAACAATACTCTCTTCAAAGCAAAGAGAGAAGAGGTAAAGACTACATAAACGTTCATTTGTCCAGTCTAATCGCTCACAAGACACCCAGAAAAAAAAAGGATAAAAAAAAACAGGGTATATAGTAACTAGTAGCGATGACAATCCGTCAGCAAGAGAAGAATGCGAAGAAAAGCTCGTAAACCCCCAGCTGAACCCACTTACCGCCAATGCAAGCCATGAGCCATGGAGAAAAAAAAGAGAAGAAGATGGAAAAGACAAAAGAAAAGATTTCGTAATGGCTATACCCCATAGATGATTCCCAAATCAACGCCACGCTGTATGAGAAACTCGAAAGGGAAAGACTCGGAGAAAAAAAAGGGGGTATACATAAAAGATAAAAACCAAAAGTACGGAACCCAGTGCCTTCATTTCCCCGTGGGAAGAAAAAAAGCAAAGGATGCAGATCGAACGATGGTAAAACGCAACGGGACGGGAAAAAAAGAAGAGAAAAGTAAAAAAAAAAGTGGCTACACCTTGCTACGCAGCCACTTTCGCAAATTGCGCCAAAGCACTCGCATCGGGAATCGCACCGATGCCATTTTCATCCTCCTCTTTTCCTCTCTCAGGCCACTCTTCGTGTTCCAGTTTCTGCACAATCGTCGTCTTGTACTGCTTCTGCCAGTCCAGTCTCCACATTTCAAATCGGAGTTCCCATCTCTGCTGGAGTCGTCTTCTGCGGGCTTCAATCAGGGTTTCGAGATGCTCGAGGTCTTTTTTGTATTCTGCTTCTTTGGCCGATTCTTCTTTTTTCAGGTCGAGGTCTAGTTGGCGGAGTTCGGCTTCTTGGGTCTCGAGTCGGCGCCTGAAGCTGACTTCTTGGCGCGCTCGGAGGACGTTGATGGCGCTGGTGTGTTTTCGGGGGAGGCCTTGTTGGAGCATTTTTTGGTGGTAGAGCTTTTTGAAGTCGTCTTCGGTTACGGTGTGCGTTTGCTCTTGTGAGGTGTTGGTGCCGAGACAGTAGGCCTCAATGTACTTTAGTGCCGTTGCTACGTTTTTTGTTTCCTGGGCTTGGGCTTCTAGGAGGTCATGTTCAGCTAGCACCTGCCGTTCCTCTAATCGATCTACATCATCTACGTGCTGTAGGCTGTGAGTGAAATGGAATCTTGAGAAATGGCGAGTTCTCTACGTACCTGCTTCATGCGTTCCTTCTTACGGGCTTCATAGTTCACTTGCAGCCGCTCCAGTTCGCATCGGTAGTGTGCCGCGAGGGCTTTTCTTTGGATGCTCTCGAACGTCGAGACTCTATCCCATTCTTCCTTCTGCTGAACTCTGAAGCTTTTGAGCGCTTCTAATGCTAGGGCAGAGTCAATGTTGGCTGGTTCTTGCTCCACATGTCGAGCTGTCATGTTGGATTCTGAAGAAGACGTCTTGGAAATCTGAGGACCCTCATGTGAAGATGACGGTGCGTCTAGTGATACAGCTGATGCTTTCGTATCAACTCCCGCAAGGAGACCCAGCTCGCTTTTTGTCAGTACATTTTCGGATATTGAGCGTCGCAATGGGCTTCCACAATGACCACACACTGACTCTGCAGACAGGGACTTGGCCTGGATTTTGCGATGCAATGCCGAAGGGCAACTATGAGCATACGACGTGACATTACGTGAATGCAGGCCAGTGGTGGCAAAGTGTCTCGCTTCTTTCCGAAGTAAGGAGAACAGGGTGGAGCCTCGCTTTTTGCGAGTATGCTCCTGCTGGAAAGAAGATGCTTTGGAAGTCACAGAAGATGAAGTGGCCGTGCCAGAGGACAGTGATGGTCGAGCGGCAGGTTCTACACGTTCAATGGGTTGCTGGCAATTCTCCGCCAACTGAAAAGGCTGGGCAAATGCTGGAGGCATCCTCTTGGCCGACATATAGTCAGCAGAGTAGACATGGTCCCGAGAGGTACGCGAAGGCGCTGAGGTGAAGCCTGTGGACTGAGTCTCCTGGGAGTGCATCGACCGCGAACTTGTCTGGTCGCTGTCGAGCGTCATGGTGGACATGGCGCGCGAGATTGTTGCTGGTGAAGGCATGAAGCGATAGGGATCCTGGATGCCAGCCTCGCGGGCGAGCACGACGAGCTCGGCATCCAAGTCGTCCTCTGTCTGATGAGCGGGCAGGCCCAGGGCCTCGGACAGGTAGACTTGATCGTCGAAAATGGGAGCGGTGGTGAAGAGAGGGGGTTGGTCCCATATGCGGTCAGCCATTGCGCCGGAGCGCGCATGCATGCAGTGAGCGGGTGGTTGAGGGTGATGTCAGGAAGAAAGAGATGGTGGCACCCAAGACATGCAGGCGGCGGCAGCGGCCTTGTCTTTGGCCAGAACAGGCGCAGTCGAGTTGCAACCAGCCAGCACACACGACGCGGGAGAGGCGCAATTAATTGGCAGACTGGCGGGTCAGGCGTCAAAGCCGTCAAGTCGGTGTGAGGATGGATGCTGGAGAAGCAAGGCGCTAGTATGTGGGAAAAGTTAACCCATGGTCATGTGCCTGCTAATGCCGACTGTCGCCACGGGGTTGGCCAGCAGGGGACGGCCGAGTTGCCCACATGGCCCACGCCCATCTCGCCCGTCTCGAGGCCGCCATTTTGCTTTTGGGGGGTGGGTGTGCCTATCTGCTCACGTACCTACGTATCTAATCCACATCCATCCATCCAGCCCAGACAATATTTACCGTCCATGCTCTGCCAACCCCAAGTCGGCTGCCAGTGGGCCACTGTGAAACCCTATCGACGAATCCATCTACCCGGCCGGCCGACGTGGCGCCGTCTCTTGTCGTCATCTCGTCCGCACCCTCGGTCGTCGTCTTGCTATAGGTGCAGTGCTGCCATAAGGCTATGCCCACCTTACTCCATCTGGCACTTCCGGCCCATGAGGCGTGCCGTGGCGGCTGTCAACTGTCACCTCTACCACTACTTGCTATCAGCGCCGCGTCCATCACTTTCCTTCTTGGAACCACTGCATCGTCGCGACCCGGCTCTTCTCCAACCGTCAAACGACCTGTCTCGCCGGGAATGCCATGGGGGCTTACCATGTACAGTAGATGCCATCTCTGTTCGCGACATTGGTGATACAGCGGGCAGCCTAGCCTCGGTAGCATGCCGTCACCTACAGCCAATCAGACACTCCTCACCAAGACCAATTCTGCATGTTTCCGTATTACTCTCTTCGCACTTCTCCATTTCTCAATCTCTCCATCTCTCCATCTACACACTCTATGTGTACTCTTAGGTACCATGCTCAGGTGACACGAATCTATTCAGGGCGTCCCCATGGTGCTACTGCCGACTTAAGCGACTAGACATACCGGCCCGCACACCATGCCTACATATGCAGCTAAATCCCTGTGCACAGACGGCTACCTACAGAGTGAGCTATACCTATGTACACAAATACACCTACAGAGTACCCCAGACACATCTTCGACCACGAAAAAAAGCGTCCAACACCATTGTACATGTTGGCCAGGAGCACTGTACAGTCGATTACAAATTTCTACGTGGGCCACTCATGCAGCGTGAACTCGTCAATGCACACATGGATAAAAATGAAATCAATACAAGAAGATAGGAAAGCACACATGACAAAAGCTCAACGCCTCATGAAACAAGGGCTCCACTGAGAGCCATGCCAGACCAACCTAGCATCATCTCTTGTCATCTTTCCCAAACGCCAGTCATGCACAAACATGGAAAATCCTACACACGACGTTAACCAGAAATGAGTACCCAAAGAAGGAAAACTGCCCCATGTTAGCTTGCTGTCACACAGGTCAAATGCCAAAGCCACACTTACAGATCATTAGCACTCCAAACATCTTTGCCACGAGCCATCGGTTGCCCTGCACCCGGCTCCAATACTTCATCAGCTCTCGCTGGGCACCCTCGACATTTTCCACGACATCCTCGGTGTTGGCATCAATTCGCTGAATCTGCTCTCCCTGCTCAGACACCATTTGTGCGAGCTGACTGAAAATGCCACCGAGTTCCTGGATCGTCGATTCGATCGACTCAATGGCCCGCCCTCGCTCTTGAATATACATGTTCTGTGGCTGCGCCTCTTCCATGAGCAGTAGCTGCGCGTCTGATTGCGCTCCTCCTCGAGTCAGGGCAGAAGATCCAGAGGGCTCGAGCGAAAGCAAGTCTTGTTGCACTGCGTTGGTATTTCTGCCAAATCCTCCTGGTGATCGTCCCCGCTGGGGTGTCTGGTAAAGTGGCGAATCTGTCCTGCCGGGCTCGAGGCTGCTGTGGGACTGCTGCGCAGCCGAAGAAAGAAACTGTTCGGTCCGTGAGCGGGATGCCTGCATGTTCTTGGTCCGCACTTCGAGCACATCCTTAAAGTTTGTGCCCACATTCTGCAGCTTGTCCTTCAACAACATGACGACATTGCTGTTGTGCTCGCCCTCTTGGTCTAAGCCGGGCTTCGACTTGGGGTGTAATTTTGCGTTCATCTGCTGTAGCGCTTGCACCTGCCCAGAGAGTGCAGACATGTCTTGCTTGATAACAAATGTGAGTTCGTCAAACTCGACCGGGCGGTCATCAAAGAGCGTCTTGCGCTTAGCTAGTTGCGATAGTCGCTCCAGTTTTTGCATTGTGCTCGCGACACCGCGCGCAACCTCTGCGGCATTGCGCGCAAACTCGGAGCGCTGACGCCGCGGACTGGCATTTGCCTGGGCCTTTTCTTGTGCCGTCAAAAGCGACTGCCTCTGCGCGCCCGTCTTGGACTGCGCCTGTCGCCGTTGGGCCTGTGCAAGAATGGAGCGAAATTCCTCGGTACGGTCTTGAATAGAGACGGCCATGGTGCCTGCGAATCACAGCGTGTAAACAAGTCGGGGAGTCAAGGCGTCGAGGCGTCGAGGCGGAAAGGGGCAGCGCACCGTGTATCGGCAAGGTGGCCAGGCGCTGCGACTTGGCGATGGTGTTCAAGCAATGGCTACGTGTATCGGCTGTGGTTATGAGGTTGACCGTAGTACTTCAATGTGTGATAGTGAGCGGCACGGAATCGGGCTCGCTTGTGGGAGAAAACGCGGCGGATATGGGGGAAATTGGGATGGAAAGTCGAGGGTGGTTGGGGGTACGTGTTAGTTCCAAGAGGGGCCCTTGTCCGGAGGGTTCCATTTAGGGCTGCCTGCGCCACACCACCCAGGGACGACTGCTGTGGCGCCCAGCCCTGCGCCCCGCCGCTCCATCACCCTGATGTCGTGCAAGAGAATTGGCAGGCCGAGAAAATAAATATCTCGCTTCTCAACTTTCTCATGCTTATCCTTAGCCCCTATTGCACTCCCTACCATTAGCGTTTGGGCCGATTTGTCGTGTTTGGTAAGATTGAACCTTGGTCGTGCGCACCAGGTGACGTACGTATCATTCCCGGAAGCTCGGTCGGCGCCATCCATAGTCCCCTCTCTCGCAACCTACCATTGCTGTAGCTACTCTCCCTGCGTCCCAGTCCTTACTCACCACAGCCTGTACTTGCGCGGAGAAAAGACAACTCTCCTGTTGACAGCCCACCTTTACAGATAGTTGACCAGTCCCTTCCTACCATTGTATGCGCTGTAAGACATAGCTGGTCTTGGGCTTAGCCCCTGTGGAGCCCTACGCTATACTGTGCTGTGCAGACCCGATCCACGCAACTTGACTGTCCACCATGGCCAGTGATGCTTGGCTGCGTACTAGAATTGCTCCTAGCCTGTTCCCTTATACTATAAAACACGTAACCTGATTGGTTATAAGCGCCTCTGCTATTATGCGTTGAAAATCCCCTTGTGCAGCTAGTGCGAGGTAGCGTGGCGGATACTAGTCCCTATAGCTAGCTGCTGGAGCAGTTAGTAGGTATAGTCACAGCAGTCGTAGTAATTAGCATCTAGGGCTGCTAGAACAGTAGGTTTCTAAGAAACATGTGGCTAAAGCTGCATCTTTATTCAGACCTTTCACGATCTGTCCGTGTAATGGCGCCACCTGATTGGCTGTGTACCTGTGCATCTGTTGTACCGCCTTGCCATCTATAAGGGACTTGATGGGCTTTTTCCACTCATCCAGCGATCTACTGGGCATTCTGACCTACGAACTCTTAAGTATATATACTTAGGTAATTCAGGAACACCAAGTGATCATGGCTATCTAGAACTACTCCAAACCATTGTATCGCCTATCAAGATCCATATCAATATCATTCCGGTAATATAACCACTACCAATCTCCGCTCGACATGACTCAGATTCACCCCGACCATGGCACAGCAACACTCAATAATATAGATATTAAACACGACACCACGCAAGTACACCCTCAGACTAGAAGGGGAACTGGTCAGACGACCATTGCACAAGCGAATGCACTCAGCTAATTATATTAATTCAGACTAGATCAACTTCGAGCCATAACTCTATCGCCCGTTCAAGACATCTATAAATATCGCTTCTCTAGGCCTCTCCTTAGTATACAACAGGACCATCTAAAGAGATCATACAACACCTTCCAGACAAAGCCGATTTCTCTGCGAAGGTTAGTTGGCGTTGTAGGCTCAAAAATATATGTCACAGGGGCAAAGAGGCAAACAAAGGGGCAAGCCAGCAATCCGACGTATCGGGTCACATCCAGACAGCACCATAGCCTAAAAATGGCTGTTAAACTTACTGTAGCAGGTGATAATATCGACGATGAACGTACTGGAGACCACAAGTGTGGCAGGGTTTCCATTAGCTGTATCTAGAGCCTCTCGAAGGCTAGCCATTTCCTCCATCATTAGTGTCATCTTATGTGCCATTTGCTGAGCCCCTTTGCTCAACTGTGCAACCTGCTCGTCAAGTGAACTTGCAGAAGACCCACGGCGATTTCTTACTCTCTATCAAATAAGAGTACTTTGAGACTCGACCTCCCGGGCGTTGCGCGGCGTCTGCGCCTCCCAGGCGTCTGCCCGTCGCGGCAATTGTTTTGGCGTCTGCACGACCACATCAAGCTTTGATAGCACAGCCTGTGGGTCATGTGGGACTAGCTTAGCGCCTCCGAAACTAGCTTGGATATTCTCCTTCGTAAACGACTGCTCAAAAGCAGTCTTGAGCACTGGTAGAAAGGTCTCTTTACTGATATAGTGGGTGCGGTTGCGTGCCAAGCCTGAAACAGCATCGCCATACTTACGCTTCAACGGCGCGAAGCAGACGGCCTCAAGAGGCTGCAACAAGTGAGACGAGTGTACAGGCATACAGAGAAGAAGAATATTCTTCTCCTTGCAAAGATCTTGAAAATCGACGGAGCAGTGGCTCTCGTGGCCGTCGATAATGAGCAAGCTGATCGTTCGTCCAGCTATTAGGACTGACTTCAACAATCCACTCTGCAGGTAGATCTTGAAACCAGAAATCGATGAGCACCTTAACTGCAAAGATAACGAAAGGTGGTAGCAGGCGACCCGACGCGCCTACGCCTTGGATCACAGTAACCCACTCACAGTTGCCTGGCTGTATCCGCTTCTTTTTACCATATCCTTTAGAGCCTGTGATAACTAACTATGATAAAATCTTGCCCATTGTAAAGCCAGCTTCATCAAAGTTGTAGATTATCATCGTCCACAATGCCCCACTTCTTCTTTGTCCCCTCCATCAGATCAAACCAGCGCTGGATAGCTGCTGGATCTTCGCAGGCAGCTCTCTGGTAATCATAAGGACGGTTCCAGCGCGTATGGAGCTCAGGGGTTCGCTTAACAAAGTTGTCAACCCAGTTTTTACCAACAGGATTGCTAGAGCGCTCATGCAATAGTTTATTAGCCATTGCTCGAACTTCAGCCTTTGTAGGCGCAAATCCTCGCGTAGACTCTTCAAGAATACTCTCAGTTATAGCCTCTTCTTCTAGCTTATTCAGGCGCTTTGAGTTCGCTTCGCAGTCGCGTCGGAGGCGTGTTCCAGCGTCTCTACGCTGGAGTGTTGTTCGTGGGAGATTGTAGATAGAGGCAGCGCGTCTTTAGCTTTTAACACGTTGAGAGTTAAAATCAAAAAAGGGCAAGCTGGAGATATGCTTCAGTATAGGCAGTTTGAGTATTGCGTTGTTGAGACATTACGCGTTATTGTATGGGCGTCGACGCGCCGGTGGAAAGTGGCCCGCTCGCTTGTGAACCACAATGTTACTAAGGGAGGAAGACATACGATGTAGATAGTTAGCACCTAAAGCATAATAGCGTAATCGCACATAGTCTCCTATAAGTTCAATAGCTTCCGCATTACGACCTTGTCCTTTCCATGTAAGAATAAGATTGTTTATGCTGATTAGCGTGTCAGGATAGTCTGCTCTGAGCTTTGTCTTGCTCGTCTCTATTACTTGCACCTCTAGCTCTTCGGCATCCTTCCACGACCCTTGGTTCCGGTAGGTCGACGCTGGTTGTTCCATGCGGTTGCAGTTGCACTTGCTGGTCAATAGCGAGGGCAGCGAGGGGAGAAGTGAGAGAGGTTTTCGAACGGCCTTGTACGCGTTGCCGCGTCACTTGAGAAGGACGAGCAGACTAAGGTTCGGGCCTCAGAGCGCCACCTAGGAAGGAGAGAGGCTGTTTCCCAAGCATCAGCGGAGCTGCGCTGAGAGCCAAGAGGAAAGACTTGTAGAACTACTGCTTTTTGTATATTAGAAGCATATAAGATAGAAGGCCTGAGGGATGGTGAGTTTACCTTCCATCTAATGCCTTCCCTCATCCACCGATCCTAATAGTATTTTTACTATAAATTTGCGCTGCAAATTCATATCATCAATGCTAACATGAACTGATAGCCCATCCAAAAGTGGTTTTGCCATGGCGCTTTACATCTGCATATCCGATTATCATCGTAACATGTCTTGCGAAAGTGGTAATATTCATCCACGACGCTTTCCAAGGATTCATCCGCACCAATATCAGTAATATTCAACCAAGTTTTCCAGTTGTGTACCCCTAAAACCACAGTGAACTGATCTCCACTCTCAGCATTCTTGAACCAGAGGCCTGCATATTGTCCGCTACTTATCAAAGTAAGGATCAAGGTCCCATCATCCAAGCTCTTCCACCTGTTGAAGAGATCATCAATGCTGTAGTACTGTTCAAGGCAGAAGCCTTGTAGCCAAGCGGCTCTGAAGTCTATTCGAATTGAGTGCTCATCCCCCTGTGGCGGCAGCCGGTCGCGTCCAAGGATTCGGGGAACGGCTAGTTTGATGTATACGTTTTTTGGCGCGAGTATCATCTCACTAGGACCAACCTTGTGAAGCTCCTCTGCACAGCGAACCCGACGGTATACCCCAGCGCGCTGCTCTTTGAGATAAATGGCGTATCTACGGTGGTTCTGGTCGTATGCATCCAAAACCGCAGCAAAGTTCCCATCTTCAAGCCTCATGAGTGGTAAGTCAATGAGTAAACCTCTGTTGGTCAAGGAGAAATCCAATAGGTGGCTTTTCCCAATGGAGATGTCCTTGCAATGCAGAAACTCTTCAGGGGATTGTGCGAATGGACCTCGTTCTATTCCAGGGCCCACCCAGCTAAACAACGAATGGTCGGTCGATGTTCTCATGAACTCATGCTGAAGTCGCTCAAATGCCTGTGATCCTTCGCCATATATCAGCAGCATGTTGACGCCGAGGAGTCTAGAAGGCAGTAGGCAATATCTTCTTCACGTGTTGTCTCTCGCCCTGCGGCCCATGATATGACCTGTGCAACGCTATAATTCCTAGAGAAAGTGTCCCAGATTACACAAGCAGGAATGCTTGTGATTCGAGAAATAGTAGGAGACAAGTTCGGCCTATTGTCGATTCTCTCCCATTTGCGGTTGAAGAAGACCATGCGATTAGGAGCCAGGAGCTCCTGAAGTGTCCCTCCTTGTTTGAACCATCTGCTCCGGTCCAAGTCCTGAGCGGTGTCGACATCTGATAAGTATACATAGCAGATGCAATTATCCTGATACCAGCGGTACATTGAGTTGATTGCTTCGGATAATTCGACGCTGTTTGTCTTGTCGATGCAGCAGGTGTCCGCCCAGAAGTACTACAGGCCATCGCGAACGGCCTGTTCTCCGCATGGTCTGATTTTTGTATACCCAGCTTTGCTTTCTCCAGAACCATTTAACAAGTCTTGAAAGGTAACCTCTTCATCATCGCGTCCCCAAGTATGCGACAGTATGACGTAGGGGTAGGGAGCTTTGGCGAAGTCCTTGGTGGGGCGGATTTCGCCATTGCTTGTAAGCTCTAGAAGACGCATCGTTAAAAAAGGATTTGTAGAGTCCGTAAAGGCTGCAATCTATTATGTGTGAATAATGCAGCCTGGTAGGGCGACTTTGAAGGGTTCCCTGACGGAGATCCCTGGCTCTATACCCCGCCACAACTGGTTTCTTTCCTATTCCTGTTACCCATATCTTAGCAAGCAAAGCGATTTGGCAAACCTTAGAGTTCAGCTTCAAAAAACACCGTACTTATGCATAAGGTAAGGCGTGGGGATTATCTCGCATTAGCCAGGATCAGTAGTTTGCTTCCGCTGGAAGTACCAATCGGTGGGGCTACGCTGCATAAAATCGTGCCCCGCAGCACCCGTAGGGCTCATAATGACTTCCTGCTATCAGAGGGAGGTTTGAGGGTAGGATAAGACCGATTTACAAAACATGGGGCAAAAAAGGCTCGAGGTTAACACTGTTGGTAAGGAAGTATGTTTTGCCATAATACAAGGCTCTGTATAAGTTAGACACGGAAATAGTGATGCAAACGTAATCTTTAGACATAGTACAACACAGATATTTAAATTAGCGGCAGCAGAATATTCCTAACGTAAGCTCGGACACCTAGTAGTGGCCATCCCTAGTAGTGGCCACCCCGATCAAAACAGCGTCACCAATCTTTGGGGCCAACTATCACAACAACAATAATTAAACTCGCCACTTGCTACACATAGAATCAAAGGTACTACTAATAGAAGCTACTTGAGTAGTTGTAGTAGTTTTTTCTTTGTGGTTGTCTAACATTTTTTGGTGTTTCAGCTGCTGCAGCAGCTTCTATCGCAAGCCTTACTGCTTCTCGATCAGCAAAACGCTTGCCTGGATCTTGTTGAACCCGTTTTCTTTGCTGATGTTGACTCTGGATAGTTTGAAGCTGCTTTTGTAGCTAATTGTTGTGTATTTATAACTCTGCTACTTGAGTGTTTTTAATATCAATAGCCTTACTAGCCTTGGCGAGTAACTGGCGGGTAGAACGTGATAGTAGCTCTAACTGTAGAAGCCGCTAATACGCTTAATATATATCCTAAGGATGCTACATTGTACGAAGATTTGTTATACTACTGTTACCTAGCTGTTGTAGCGGCGGGAGAGTAATTGAGCGAATCTGATTCTGCGAAGACTCTAGAACAAGTTTTGGATTGTATGGAGACAGGCCTGACGCCCGCCAGCCAGCGCATATTATCCGATCAGATATCCCAGCCTCTCGTACTTGGTAGTATATCGATATGAAGGTTTGCTTTTTGATTGGCGCAGCGTCGTCGAGCGCAGCGAGAGCTCGGATTTGATCGCGGTAGCTGGACTTGGTGATAGAGAATGTAGCTACATCAAGTGGCTGTAGTACATGAGAGGAGTGAGCAGGTAGATATATTAGATAGATAGAGTGTTGATAGCAAGCCTACATGAACTCGGGAGTAATATGGGAGTCATGCCCGTCGAGTAGTAGCAATCGCTTGCGCAGCGCGATTAGCAGCGCTATCAGCAGTTTCTGTGATAAATATCCGTGATAACCACTCTGTTCCAATATAGTTACATGACCAGTCATTAGTTGAAGTGGTGTGGTACCACTCAGGCACAGCTTCTGAAGAAAACCAGCTCGACTGAAGGCTTTGGCCTTTGAAGATGATCACTGGCGATAACTTAGCTCCAACAGCTGAGTCGCACTCGATAATTGATACCCACTCGTGCGTCTCTGGTGACTTGACGTAAGCCCTGCGTTTAGTAGCTGAAGTAACTACTTGAGAGTTACTACAGACGCTTAACGCGATGTTAGTCTCGTCCGTATTATAGATATCGGCGTAGGGGACACTGAGTCGCGATCTAGTGCGCTCAAAAAGCTTAAAGAAAGCTCAAATCGCGTCTGGAGTGGCTGCTTTGGCTCTAGCAGCTTGATCTTTCGGCCAACAACTGAGTGAACGCGTAGGTTACGGCGTAGAAAGCTAGAGATCCAATGCTTGCCAAGTGGAGCAGTATCACCGTTCTGATCGAGTATTCGGATCACCATTTGTCGAAGGAGCGCGTGACTAGGTGGGCGCGCGCAGCTATCTTCGTGGAGGATCCATTTAGCGAGCTTAGATTCTTGCTCCGGTGATAATCGCTGCTCGTGCTGGTGAGCTATCACGCGTTTAACTCGCCCAGTGAGGCGGTGGCGGAGTATTGGTTGCGGAACGCCGTACGCAGCAGCCGCAGCTTTTTGCGATTTAATCACGGATAGTAGATTGAATAGATACTTCAAGATTGGCCATATTGGGCGCGTTGTGGTGATTGTGGACAGCTTCAAAAGTCAAAAATAGTTATTGTTGGAGTAGTTGGGGTGGCTACTACTAGGGGTGGCTACTACTAGTGTCCGAGCTTAGTGGATAAGCGGGTGACGCACCCCACTAAACCTACGCACCTCTATAAGTGTGTAGCTCCATTAATTACAACACAATTATCTTAATATATATTAATATAAGAGATTAAGCAGTACCTAGAGTATCTTTCTTGCATGTTCGCACGTTATGGACAGTGTCTTTGCACCTGCTGCAGCGCGTTAGAGCCCGGCGGCTAACATCTGATCACTCTCCTCCTTGATGCTCTTCATAAGCAATCTGTTCATCAGCCTTACGCTAAGCAAGTAGATCCTCTCCAGCTCCCTTTGTAAGCACTCCAAGTTTCTGTATCCTCTTATTTTTACGCTGCCTATGTTTTGTTGCTGCCTCATTAGCCCTCCCAAGGCTGGCAATCCAATCGCGCATTAGCTCGGCCGATAGCATCATTACCCCAGTGCCCTTCTTAAGCTGGTCAATTGCCGCTATAATTGAAGCTGGGGAGGAGCTTTTATGCTGCCGAACGTGATGTTGTATCAGTGATGATTGAACCTCGAGCTTACGCATATTACTTGGCGTTTGAGCCTCCCAGAGAGCTTCTATATGAGCAGCTGGAAGAGTAGGCATACGCAGCTGCAGCTGCACGTCTAGCTTTGATAGAGCAGTATCTGCTTGAAGGGGCGCAAGGCCTGTGCCACGGAAGGCAGAGTAGATGTTTGCAGTAGTAAACGCTCTATCAAAGGCTACCTTGAACGCTGGCAGAAACTCGAGCTTGGTGATATGGTTGATATGGCTGCGCATCAGGCTCTCCACCTCATGGCTATAGGTGCGCTTTAGTTGCGCAAAGCAGCTGATATCAAGAGGCTGAAGCAGGTGAGACGAGTGAGGCGGCATACAGAGCGTGTAGATGTTGCTCTCCTTGCAGAGCTCTTGAAACGCAAGAGAGTTATGGCTCTCATGGCCATCAAGGATAAGCAGTCGGGGCGTGCCTACAACGCGAGTCTTCGTATAGGCGTCAAAATGCTTTAGCCAGGCAAATCCTAGCTCGGTGTTCATCTAGAAGTTATCGCTGATTGCGATCGCCCGGTCGCGCGGGATGTCTGCCTTGTACCAGGCAGATAGGTGATACTGGCCAGCAAAAACTAGGAATGGTGGCACTGCTCAGCCTGCTGCATTGATCACTGCGATCAGCGTTACCCACTCGCGATTGCTTGGCTGAAGAGCCTTTGGCTAGCCTCACATCTCTGACATTGTAACAACAAGCTGAGTGGTGATCTTGCCCATTGAAAAGCCAGCTTCGTCAAAGTTATAGACGTCCTCGTCACAGATGCCATAGCGGTACCGGACGCCGAAACGCCGCGGACGGCACAACGCCGGGTTTGCCGTACCAGCACCACAGAACTTGAGGCTGTATAGCTCCATACAAACGCTATTATCGAGAGGTTTTTTAGTGTTGCAGTCTAGTAATATTGATAATATTTCAATCTATCTATCGATATTTGGCTGGTAGCTTAATGGGGCGTCCACAACGCGAGCGCGGAGGCAGTCGTGCTGCCGAGCTAGTAGCTGGCTCCGTACTACTACCACCACCACCAGCGATAATATTTTTTGATCTTGGCTTCGTACGGCGTTTGAAGCTAACTTTTTTGCCTATTTGGGAAATTTTGATAGTTTTTTGAACTTGTTTGCGGGCGGCTTGGCGGGCTATTCGGTAGGCAGCTTCTTCAGCTTTCCGCTTCTCGCGCTCTAGTTTTGCCTCCGCCCGCGCGCGCCGCCGCGCCTCTAGTTCTTGAGCTTTAAGTAACTTTCTCTCTTCTCTAGCCTTGATCGCGATAGATTTTTGGCGCTGTAACTCCTCTTGATCGCGCTGTTTCTGCTCATATAGGCGGCGAGCTTCGCGCACTTTCTGCGGAGACCAGAAAGTAGCTCCACCATAGTAATCGTCGGGTAGCTCAAGTGTACCAGACTGGGTGCGCTGCTTCCGCTGCCTCTCATTAATAAGAGCTGCCCGAAGCTGCTTGTTTTCACGCCGAAGAAACGCTGTATCGGCAGTCAGTTTCATCATAATTCTACTAAGCGCTGAAATCGATCTAGAGCTCTGTTTCTGGCTGGTAGCTTCATTAATTAGCCGCCGAATCGTTCTCCAGTCAGAAGCTGATGCTACTAACGCGTTTCTATTGCTATTAGTAGCTACAGTTCTAAATTTTTGGAGTATAACTTCTGGATTAAATGGTGAGATTCCAGTAGCTTCAAAGGCTCGGAGAATAGTAGATTCCTTAAACGCCGCGCGCCAAGCCCGCCAGAATAGTGGGAAGAAATGGGATTTAGTAATAGGTAGTAGCCCTTGGCTAGTATCCATGAAGCTCGATAGCTCATTTGAATATGCGGTAGATAGCGGCTTAAATAGCCCAATATCAAGCGGCTGCAGCGTATGAGTCGAATGCGGCGGGAAGATAGCTAAAAGTATTTTATTCTGATCACAGTAGTCAATAAAATCTGTTGTTATATGGCTGTGATGCCCGTCCATGAGGAGTAATCGGTAAGAAGATCGAGCTTTTAGCTTAGTAGCCGGATCGAACACTTGTTTGAGCCATTGGATACCGATATTATCGTTTGACCAGCCGGTAGCTGATGCCGTGATTCGGGCGGTATGAATATCTGGATCGAAACCTTGGAGCCATGAATTCTGGATAGAGCTAGATTTGCTGGAGTAGATGATACTCGGATCTAGATACGATCCATCGGCACAGATACATGCGATCACTGTAATCCACTCGCGATCGCCGTCTTGGATATTAGATCTTTTCAATCCAGAGCGCAGAGAAGCTTGAGAAAAGATTCTGACTGAGCGGGACTGTACTCCAAGCATGAAGCCCTTCTCATCCATATTATAGATATGCCGCGGCTCCACTTTATATTGATCGATTTTTTGGCGCAGAAGCTCAAAATATAGCCGATATTTCTTCTCTGAATCTGCCTGGCGGCGGCTGCGATCAATAGGCGTGGTGCGCTTGAGTAGAATAAGGTGCGGATGGCGATGAACAAAGCGATCAACCCAATGGTATCCGACCTGCCTCTGGGCCAGCTGCGACGCGATATTTCGAATAATATTCCGTGTAGGTGGTAGGCCTCGCTTACTGAGTCTATCTATATATTCGATAAGCTCAGCTTCGTGTTCTGGGTGGAGCGCCTGCTGCAGCCGCTTGTCTGGAGGTGGAAATGCCTCGGTGGCGGCGGCTTAGCGTTCCTGGATCAACACCAAAATTTTCTCGCAATTTTAGCGTATACAAGCTTTTCTCCAGGCTTTAAGGTATCGATAGCAGCAAGCGCAGCGTCAATTGGTTGCATTTTAGTTACGTTGTGGGTGATAAAAGTGGATAGAATATTTGGTGGTTGAACAGCGATCCGGCGTTCTGCCGTCCGCGGCGTTTTAGCGTCCGGCACCTCTACGTATCCTATTAGCCACATTGCTGACCCAATATATACGAGCACTTCCCGTATCGCATTTCAAAGCTGTTTTGCACGTAATGCATTGATATCATCCCTGAATATGTGTTTATCGTACTCCCAGCGAATTGTATGTGTAAGCCCAGAAGTACCATGTATAGTCACGTAGTTACTCACTGACTAATAACGCTGTATTTAAACTTGCTCCTATCATCATACACATCAGAATACACAAGACTTCACACACTCAACTGCTTACAGTATTTCACTATTAGATTAGCGTTTTCTAAAGTAATCCTAGAGACAATGCCGCATTTACCATGTACACAATGCTTGTTGTATCTAAATCTGGCGCTCGTTCACTTCCTATTGTGACGGGCTGAACAGCCCATCACAGTACAGATAGCGGCAAATGTCTTATGTATCAACTGCGCAAAGATATAAGCAGCTCTGATATCTTGTGTCGGCCTTTTTGGCGCGATGGGCGCGTTGTAGTTGCCTGCGCAGTCCGATAGGACTCGACCCGTTACACCTATACTCTCGTCTTGAACGACTACGCATGCTATCTTGCTTACATTGTCTTCTTTAATCATGCAACTTGTCATATCTATCATGGCACTCTGCGCCCCCTCGCATCTGCCGAATGTACTGACTCAACCGGCTGTATCGGTCCTGGGCAGCACTGTACCCAGACCTGCATAAACGAAGAGACCTGACAAGTCTACCAGAAATCAGGCACATATTTCCATACTCGTAAATTTTGAATGTATCTCTGACAGTGATTTTTAGAACTGGAAACAATTTCAAATGCAACTAAACGGCAGGAGATTGTTTCGCCGCAAATGACCTTGAAACAACCAACTTTCTGTACTCGAGACTCCGGAAGCATAGCAATATGAACTCTCGATCGAATAAACGGATCCTCCATCTCAATGGCTGAGCTATATCAGATGATCATGAGAAATATATAATGTCCAAAGTCTGGACCCTTTCATTGATGAACCCGTCCTTGAGATCTGATATCAAATTAGTTGCAGTTTCTATTGCGCCACCGTTCTTCTGCAAAGGTTATACCTGCAATTACGATAATATAAACTAACAGTCAAATATGAGTATCGGTGGCTTTGAGACTATCTTATAAGCAGAGTGTTATTCTCGATATGTAATAGGCTGGTGATCCAATGTGAGATCCTGACTATGGGCAATAATATTACATTAGCGATTATACATATTGATAGTGATGAAACATGTGCATATATCGATAACAAACAAACATCTTACTACAGCGGTGATCAAACATATGTATCGACTGTATAAGGCAGCCTACATCTTTGCCGTCTCATGTCTGTCTTTGAGAAGCCCGAGCAGCATGTATGGCCATGCGAAAGGCTTGGCAAATCGGCTCATCAAAGTCTACTTCTGGCCCGTGCCGTATCGGAAATTATCCGCTAATCGGATTCTGGCGTTTCCTGGATTTGAGTTTCGGCATGTTTCTAGTGCCGACATGGGCATCAATCAATATACACAAGACTTGCTGCTTGTTCCAAAGTAAACCCTAATGTATGCTTAATTTCATGGACCTTTTTGAGAATGTATTTGGGTACTTAAGACCCACCCTCTAGTCACTCCTTCAAACTACTGTACCTGCACACCTTGTCTAACCTTCCTTCGTACCGCTCTACCTGCAAACTTTGTCACACCTTCATTATAGTTCTGCTTTGAATCAAGATGCGTTTTATTATTCCCATCATCACCCTATTTGCAGCCCTGGCATCTGCTCAATGCCAAATTGTGACTCCATGTTCCGAAAGCGGTGGTGGCGGGTGCACGAAGTTCTGCCGCGGTATCCGCACTTATGTGATGGGAACTTGTTCAGGGTAATTCTTTATGAAATTTCAGGAGCAATCTTCTAATAAATTGAATAGCACCATCTGCAACTAGACAGCTAGGAATTAGGGTGTCATCGGAATTCGACGAAAAGATTCAGTTTTTCACTGTCTGATTGTTCCTACTCTGCTGTTTCTTGACGGTGATATCAATTTGGACAAGCAAAATTGTAAAGCATCGTTTGTGTTGACTGTTAGAACTTTGTGTTCTTAACAACAACTGGTAATCTAACCATCTGCCCGTAAACATGTCGCCCATGCGGGGCAAGTAAGATTACCTACCAATAAGATTCCAAAATTTTCTTTTTTTAGACTCCTGGCGCCGCCTTGGCTTTGATGTACTAACAATAGATTGTATTTCCCTAACGTAAGCTATCATACGATATGGTATGATAGAGGTCTTTACAGTATCTCCGCCGTGCATTTAGAATCGACTATCCTCCCATCTTTATTATTTTCACCACCACAGCACTTCCATCTCATTTACAGTTCACCATAATTCAACCATGCGTTTCATTATCTCCATACTCGTGATCTCTGCAGCTCTCGCATCTGCTATGGAGGTGGCTACTGCACTTGCTGCGGGGATATCTACAGCACCTGTTACGGAGGTCTGCTCAGACCTCCTTGACCGTTGTGTGAAAGATGGAGACCCATGCTCGACCTTCTGCCAAGATGCAGAGACGAAAGAGCTTATTTCCATATATGAGAAGTTTTGCCTTAAGTACGGTTATCCCCGGATGCACATTAAGAAGCTCACATTCTAATATTGTTTAGGGACGGAGAAAAGTGGACTTGCAGTGGGGAATAGCCAAATGTTACACGGGGTCTGGATCTATACTTCTCTTGCCGGGTCCCACACCAAGGCCGGTGAGCTTTACGCTAGTGTTCCGTGAGGTTGTCTGGCGATTCTTAGTGGAAAAGAGTTATGGATGTAACCGGGGGTTTTGACAAACACTAATCTATATTGCTATAGACTAACGAGTAACAATCTTGTTAAGTAAAGTAACTAGTAAGAAAGTACAATTTAAGCTGACCACAACGAGAGTAAATAATGAAATCCATCCATCCTTATATCCTCATTGCTTTCGTCCTGCCATCTCTTCATGCACTGCCATCTCAGATGGCCGGCCTTGGCGAGATGGCACATCACGTGACCTCGAGCCCCGCGGTGATCCGTTACCTTCTGACGCGGAGCTTTGTGGCACCATAACCACTCGTGCTCTCTCGTTCCTCTTGTCCCGCGTCAAGGAGAGCCCCTTTCTTGTTATCTCTGTAACGCCAAACCACAGGATCCAGGAGTACCAGATATAACCCTATGGGCGATCACTACGCAAACAGCTATAAAAAGAACAGTATCCTTGCTATTATTTTAGGCAAGGTCCCTATTTTGGTAAAATACACTATATGCCATCTGTTAAGTCGGCTATTCTAATATTGCATTATCAAAATGTAAAATTTCCCTCTGTTTACATACCCTGACCATCCTATGTGCGCGATATGATCCACTGATTAGATAATGACCTGTTCTGCTTTGACTTTTGGCACAACGTACTCCTTAGTAGAATAATTTAATGTTTTATAGTTGTGTTGTGATGTAAACTTAGATGCAAGGTATTGTAGTATCACTCGCAAATCATCATTCGATACTTAGGCATACATGACTTCCCTTCTCTTCCTGGCTACTCCTTCATCCTATCGCAAACCATGCAATTTATTGTGTAAGCTATGACGCTATTTGCAACGCTAGTCCATGTCGATTGCGAAATTGTTATTTCAAGATGTCGCAGCAACAGGGACCATTAAAGCTCACATATCACCAACAAAACCACAACAGCTACAGAAATCTCCCAATCCAAAAACACCAATCTCATCTTCCCCAGGTTTACATCTGCCTCTACCTTGCTGGGAGATCGTCCACTAACCGGGTATCGACCTTCCCCACCCCCTGTTTAAGTTTCGGCAAGATCTCAGCGCAGATCAATCTTATCCATTGTTATCGTACACGGACACCGGGCGCCCACCTATCAACACTATCGCGATCTTAAACTTAAAGCTGTACAACGCCACATAATAGCTTAATATATATAAAAACGTAGTGCTTCAGTAAATAGATGTTCGCCATCAATTTGCACTATCCAAATTCCTGCAGGACCTTAACGCTGCGGCCTCGCGTCGTGATCTTTGGTGGGATAGATGATGAAGCAGCTACAGCTCCATCGCGAGCTCCATCCACTACTGATAGTTTCTGATGCTTATTCTTAGAGGTGGGCGTTTGTGAGGCTGTAAGCTTGTGATTTTGAGCTTGGTATTGAACTTTTTCAGTGTTGCCAGCTTCTTTTTCACGCGCGCATTCAGCTGCTTTCTCAGCTCGCTCAAGCTTACGCATCTCATTGAGTCTCAATCGTTCAGCGCGACTCTCCTCGCGCTCCACTTGACGCTGCAATTGAGCCTCCTCGCGGTCCTTCTTGGCTCGTGTTTTCTGGAGTTTCTCCTCCATCTCCTCGTGCTCACGAATTGCTTCTCGAGCTCGAGCTTCGCGGAACTTACGAGGTTACCAGAAGACCGCTCCACCATAATACTCCTTGCGTTGTTGAAGATCCAGAGCTTTTCCCTTGCCCTTATGCTTCTGTTTATGTGAAAGAGCTGCTCTTAATCCCTCATTCTCATGACGTAATAGCTTATTTTGAACTTGGAGATGATGGAGTGGAGCGCTGAGCTTTCTGACTCCATTCACAGCTCCATCTTTAGCAGCTTCTCGTACCAGCTGCCGGAGGTGATTCCAATCGCTTGGAGAGAGCTGGAATCGCTCGCTGTGGCTTTTATCAGGTGTTGAGCTGAACTAACACCATAAGGAGTATTCTATGGTGAATGTAATACTCAATAAACTCAATAAACTCAATAAACTCAATAAACTCAATAAACTCAATAAACTCAATAAACTCAGGGGTAAGGTGAGATCCATGGTCATCAAAGATGAGCAATCGCCATCTCCTTGGTTTGTTCTTCATACAGCGATCAAAAACTTGCTCAAGCCATGCCGGCCCAACGTCATTTTTGCTCCAACCTGACGGGGTTGATGTTATAAATACCTCATATTCACCAACAGTAACTCCTTTCACCCAGTTTGATCTAATGGCTCCTCGCGCTGACGCATAGATGAGGCCTGGCGGCAATGAGCTCCCATCAGCGCAGATGCAAGCCAAGAGCGTCAAAAACTCACGTGATCCATCTTGAAGTGATGCCCTAACCTCTTTCTTATCCCATTAACGTTTACTGAAGATCCTGTTGCTCGTACCAACGATCCCAATAAATAAATAAGCAAATCAATTTATTGTGCTACCTGGTTTCCTTTCGGATCTATGAACACTATCTTTCTATTCTAGGCGCGTAGAGCAAACATAGCAGATTATCCTGCTTAAAAACTCTACTACTTATCGTTACTTATCCCGGTCCTTTCTCCTCCCCGTGCCGCCTTTGACTGTGTTGCCCCTCTTTGGGGTAGCAGAGTGTGTGTAGCTAGCTCTTTGTCAAGAGCTGAGTATGTGGAATGGTTTTCACTCCGTCGTGTCTGTTGCTTCAATCTTGATCGCGACTTTTAGGTGCTCGAGTAGGCTTGTGTCTAGGAGCCACTGTTCGGCTATGACCGCCTTATTCTTGTCTCTGAGGAGTTCGTGGATCTGGGTTGTGCCCGCTCTGGCAAGAAGTTTAGCCCTAGCTTCCTTCGTGTCCGGACAGTATGCAAGGACGTGGATGAGCGTCTGTCTGTTGTGGCCACATGTACAGTGAGGTTCCGCTCCAGGTACGCCAATTTTCGCCAGCCATGCCTAGAGTCTGAGGACTTCGGTCCTTAGTAGCATGATGGCTGTTGCGAGATGTTTAGGTTTGTCGTCGTACATGTGTAGTGGTTGGAAGCTCCAGTGATCTTTCCAGGTAGGTGCTGTCCGATGTGGTTTGATCTTTTCCACCTTCCACCTCCATTCCCATTCCTCGGTGTACAGCTAGCCCAGTTCCTTTGAGCCGCTTCGGGCCTGCACTTGGCGGCCCCAGACTGATGTCTGGGTGTTGCTCCGTTATCTCTCCTCGACCATTTTCAGGCAAGATGTGCGGTATGTAGTCATGGGTAGTTCTGGCCTCACCAGGGGGCGGGGAGGGCGTCCCTTCCGCTTCTTTTCTTGTCTAGACGTGATTGATATCCATATCTCGTCCATCTTCCTGTTGATCTCCTGGGTGACTGGGTGCTTCGCGGTCTTGATTGCTCTCTGCTGTGCCAGGATGTCGACGTAAATGTCCACCGGTGGGGTACCGCTTTCTTTTTCGATGGCTGCAGTCGGTGTTCGTTTGTACGCGCTCGTAGCCTTTAGCAGGCACTTGTTTTGTACCTTCCCCAGACTAGTTGTCATTTCCTTTGTTTGTCCCTGCCCCATATTCCTGATGGCCCAAATCTGGCAGCCATAAGTCATTGCTGGTCAACTACCGCTGTGTAGATCAGTCGCGATTTCCTCACTGATGGTCCCCAAGTGGATGCAGTGACCTGTGCAAGCGATTGGAACGCTGCTATTCCCTTGTCCGTCGCCCTGGTGATGTGTTCATGCCATTTCAGGCTTGGGTCGAGCCACACCCCTAGGACTCTCATTGAAGGAACTAGTTCAGCATTCTTTCCCTGGACTGTGATTGTCGATTGGAGATCTTCTGTTCCTTTCCTCTTTTTGGTAAAGTGGATCAGTTGGTACTTTTCGGGAGCGAAACTGGCCCCAAACCTCTGTGCCCATGCGAGGCATTTGTCGTGAGCAATTGTGAGGCGGCGGCAGTTGTCTGAAGCGGAGGGGCCCCATGCGACCAGGTTTGTGTCATCTAGAAATCCGAATCCCATGGTTCCGTCTTGGACGTTCTCGAATCTCTCCAGTAGTTCTGAGATGAAGAAGAGGAAGAGGATCGGCGACAGGGTTGATCCGTGGGGTATGCCCGTCTCAGTCTTCATCCATTCGCTTGTATAGTCGTTGAAGCTTATCTTTGTGCGCCTGTCTGTGAGGAACGATTCGACAAAGCCTACGATCCACTCCGGGAATCCCTTCTTTCGCATTACCCAGAGTAGGCGTTGGTGTGAGACGTCGAACGCTCCGGCCAGGTCTAGTGCTAGTACGGATACTACTGGTTGCTTCGCTGCCCATGCTGTTTGAATGCTGCCCGTAAGGAATTCCAGCGCAGAAAGGGTGGACCTTTGCTTTCGTGCCCCCATTTGGTTGTACGGGATGAGGTTCCTTTCTTCCATTTCTGCCGCTATCTTGTTGGCTACAATTTTTTCTACAACTTTCGCCATAGTGTTCTCCAGTGCAATTGGCCGGTAGCTGCTTGGGAGGGAGTAGTCGCTTTTCTTTTCTTTGCGGAGTACCACTGTTATGGATTCTTTGAGCTCGTGGGGGATGTCCCCGTCCCTAAGGATCCGGGTGATTGCTTCGGCGAGGTCTTCCTTGATGATGTGACATAGGGTTTTCCAGACCTCGTTCGGTATCCCATCCGGTCCGGGGGCCTCCTTGTTTGGTAGTTCGTGGATTACTTCCTCAATTTCCTGTGCCGTTACCCTGTGCTCCATGTCGAATCGGATGGGGTTGAAGTCTGGGTCAATATCTGACAGGTCCGCTTGTCCGCTATTTGGGAAGAATTTTTCTCCTAGGATTCTTGCCTTCTCCTGGCTCGTCCTGTTGGGCTTGTCCTCTTTGTTCCTCAGCAGCGCCGGGATGGTGGTGTCGCTGCCATCCCCACTACTTCTCCTGCTCCATTTCGACATTTTCCACAGTCCCTTGTTGTGCACATTTTGGTTACCCTCCGTGTCGGCTGTGATCTCCTCGATGAATTTCCGCCATCGTGTTCGCGCGTTGGTTTTCAGAATTCGCTTCAGCTGGTTCCTTTTTGCCTTCCATAGCCTGTCGTGGTTTTCGTCTCTGGTCCTTTGGTACTCCCTTCTTTCCCTCCGGATTTCCAGTACTAGCTTCGACGCTTCTAGTGGCCACTCCGGTCGTGACCTGTCGCATTGTCTTGTTCTGGGGCAGTGTTCGGTCAGGATTTTTTTGATTGTTTGGGTGATTGTCGCAACCGTCCACTCTGGTTTGCCTCTCCACTCTTTCCTGGCCACCTCTTCTTTGATCTTGTCCCAGTTCGCCTTTTTTAGCGCGAACTTGTGGCTTCTTCGGTGCTCTAGTTTACCACCCAGGATCTGGATCTCGATCGGGATGTGGTCCTTGGTTAGGGACCACTCCCTCCTTGGTTGGTACGAGATCAGTCTGTCGGTAATTTCCCGTGTGGCGAATCCCAGGTCGATCACGCTTGTTCTGCAGTTCCGTTCCCAGGTGGTGGTGCCCTCCTCGTTCAGGAGTGCAAGGCCACGTTTTTCCATCTGTTGCAGTAAGTGTTGGGCCTTCTCCTCCCTCTCTGTCGTTGGGCCTGCCCACTCTGGATGGTGGGTATTGAAGTCCCCCATCACCAGCTTCCTGGGGTGGTTGTCTTCGAGGTATTCCTTGATCTTGGGCCATGCTTCTATTCTTGGCTGCTTTGCTGGGCCGATCGGGTTGTACACGTTCAGGATCCTTACCTCCTGGTCTCCTCTCCCTAAACTGAGGTACTCGCAGTACGGCGACGTCTTTAGGATTTCCCAGTCCGTGTTTGGTATCCTGTTGTGGATAAAGAAGACTGTTCTGTCTCCTTTCTCCAACCTCCTACTGGGTCTGTAGTTCCTTGGGCAGTAGGTGCTGTATCTCCCCCGGTTCTACACCATCGGTTCCTGGACTGCAATCACCGGGTATCGTTCTGGGTCCAGGGAGTTGAAGAAGAGTTGTGCGCCACTGCCATTTGCATTTCCGCAGCTGTATTGGATGATGTTAAGGTCCCTCATTGGGTGTTCCTCGTTGTCTCTTCCGCACTTGTGCTGCTAGTTTTTGTGCTGAACAGATGCAGCCGTCCCTGGTGTGGGTTGTTGCTGGCGCGCTCGATGTTTGTGGGTCGCCCGACGGTCTTCCTTTTTTTATTGCTCTCCACTGTGCTCTATCCTCCATTGTCGCCTTGCGATGAGCTGCGAAAGGTGAAAGAGGAGGCGGGACTAGGTTTGTCTGAGCTAAGATAGTCCCCCCTCTAGATCCTTGCTGTGTTTTGTACCATCTCTACCTTTCTAGCTTTGTTTCTCTCTAGGAACGCCTCGTACGCTCTACATTTCTTCGTTATCCAGGCCTTGTGTCCTTTCTGTTTGCATGCAGCACAGCTAGAGTGTTCATCATCCTTGGACATGCAGTCTCTGGATGAGTGGCTTCCCGCACAGTGCCCGCATAGTTCTTTCGGTGCGTTGCATACCGACTGGTTGTGGCCCCATTGGTGACAACGAAAGCATTGGCCATCTGTAAGGGATATGTCCCACATGCTGGCTGGGTGCCATTCCGCCCCCACCAAGAGACCCTGTCTGATCACGAGATGTTGCATGGCTTCTGTTGCCATACTAAGGATGATGGATCCCTTTGTCTGCCTGCCTTCTTCTCGGCGTCTAGCCAGGTCTCTGTCTGAGTAAAGCCAGGCGACTCTGTCGATCAGCATCCCTGGGTTTCTCTGCTGAACCTTCTTGATCCAATCCTCGTTGTCACCGCATTTACGGTTCTGAATGTTTTCCCTGATCGGGATCCCCGATACCATCACTAGTCTAGGCCGCCGAATCACCTTTGCGCCTTCGAGGCCTTTTACCCCGAACTGAAGGATTTGGTCTCTCCGGGCTGCGTTATTAACCAGTACCGATACCTTCTCTGTGGATCTCGGGTGTGTTATTATTGCTTGCGCATCGGGGATGGCCATCCTGATCCACTCAAGCTGCTGTTCCGCCGTCTTTGGTTGTTCGTCTGGCTTCTTTTCGAGTCGGAGCTCGATCTTCGGCTTTTGCTGTGCACCTCCCGCGGCCACTTGGCTCCAGGACGGGGTATTGCTTGATTGCGACGGAGGGGTTGGGGGTCCAACGCTTATGGCCGTCCTTTTCTCAATTGCTGTAAGTCGCTGCGTGATCTCACGCAAGCTGCGGTTGATTTCGTCGCTTGGTGTGGTGTTCTTTTTGTTGTTACCAAGCAGCGATTCAATTTTCCGGAGACGGACGAGTGTCGCGCGTGCGAACTTAGATTCGCCCTTCTCCAACTCTGCTACACCTTCCTGTATACCTTCAGTAATTAGTTTGGTGATCTCGCTGTCTTCATCTCCTTTTTCTGCCCCCTTGTTAGCCCTGCCCCCTGCTTCCTCTTTATATAACTCTATGGTTAACAATGAATTTATAAAACAATAGAATTCGATTAGAAATGGCTAGTAGGGGCTCTCATTACTAGTTCTTTAGCAAGTGAATGGTCCTTGAAACTGCTGAAGCTGGCGATTTGTCCACATACGCCTAACCGATGTTAAAATTAGGAGCCCGAGACATGCTTCGTCTAGTAATCTACTACTTTGGAGGGCTACGTGCAGTTTATAATGTCGGCGTTATTTATGTAGATATTAAACCTGATAACGTCTTAATCTTTATAGATACCAACGGTAGGCCACACGCAAAGCTTGCTGACTTTGGATCCTCCGTTCTCTTTAACGAGATTGATGCTTTAATATAGCTAGAATTAGGAACACCGCTGTGGCAGAGCCCGAGGGTCTCTGATACACTTAATGCGCAGCAACTCCGCGCAACTAATATATATTCGGTGACGCTGGTAACTTTGCTTTTCTTAATCGGATATCCTATGTACGCCGTACTTGAAGAGGTAGCGAAATCTGGTGATAATATAAAGTCTCTAGACGAACCTAAGGCCGAAGGAGGCCTCGCTGCTCTTATCTTGAGGATGCAAAGAGAAGCTATGAATTGTAGGGGATATGCTTCGAAAAAGAGGTCACTACACTTATTGCAATATTCTTTCGCGTGGAAGTGTTACTTAACGAGGAAATAGCTACTAGTAGAACTGATCTACTTCTTAGACTATTGAGAGTGCTGCTGTATCGTGAGATCGTAATTGCGGTGCTAAGAGATGCTTAGATCTATTGATCTTAGTTTCATAGGGTAGGCAAAGTCTACCCCATTACATACAACCTCCGCTTGTAGAGAGCATTATATTAGTGAGAACAAGCAGCTCAATTATAGCATCTATTAAAAGATTTAGTTTAACTAGTAAAAGATAAAATCAACTAAGAGCTATAAAATAAGCTACTAAGCCCCCTATTTGGACTAACGTGGTTCACAAGTGAGTCGCTAACGCAAGCGAGTCGCTAACGCCTCACCAGCGCGTCGACTTCAACACTATAACGCGTGATGTCTCAACAACGCAATACTCAATCTACCTATACTGAATCAGATCTTCAACTTGCTCTTCTTGATGTTCTATCGCAACGTGTTCAGAGTGTAAACCGTGCTGCTACTATCTACAACGTCCCACAAAGAACTCTATCTGATCGACGCGCTGGGAAACGCCCCCGACGCGACTGCGTAACGAAGTCGAAGCGCCTTGATAAGCTAGAAGAGGAGGCTATATTTAACCGTATTCTTGAGGAGTCTGCGCGAGGATTTGCGCCTACAAAGCTTGACGTTCGAGCAATGGCTGATAAACTATTACATAAACGGGAGAGTGACCCTGTTGGCAAGAACTGGGTTGGTAACTTTGTCAAGCGAACTCCTGAGCTCCGTACGCGCTGGAGCCGTCCTTATGATCACTAGCAAGCCGCCTGCGAGGACCCAGCGGCTATCCAGCGCTGGTTCGATCTAGTCGAGGCGACGAAGCAGAAGTGGGGTATTGTGGACGACGATATCTACAACTTTGACGAAACTGGCTTTATGATGGGCAAGATTTTATCACAGTTAGTTATCACAGCATCAGAAGGATATGGCAAAAAGAAGCGGGTACAGCCAGGCAACCGTGAGTGGGTTACTGTGATCCAAGGCGTGGGCGCGTCGGGTCGCCGGCTACCCCCCTTCGTTATCTTTGCGGGCAAGGTGCTTATCGACGTCTGGTTTAAAGATTTGCCTACTGACTGGGTCCTTGAAGTCAGTCCTAACCGCTGGACGAACAATCAGCTTGCTCTTGCCTGGTTAGAGCACTTTGATACCCATACAAAGAGGCAGACTGTGGGTGGGTATCGACTGCTTATTATCGACGGTCACGAGAGCCACTGCTCTATCGATTTTCAGGATCTTTGCAAGGAGAAGAATATTATCCTTTTCTGCATGCCTGCGCACTCATCTCACCTATTGCAGCCCCTTGACGTCGCCTGCTTTTCGCCGTTGAAGCGTAAGTATGGCGACGCTGTTTCGGGCTTGGTACGCAACCGCACCCACTATATCAGCAAGGAGACCTTCCTGCCAGCCTTCAAGGCTGCTTTTGAGCAGTCTATTACCAAGGAGAACATTCAAGCTGGCTTCAGAGGCGCTGGTCTAGTCCCAAATGACCCACAGGCTGTGCTATCAAAGCTTGATGTGGTAGTGCAGATACCATATCAACCACCGCGACAGGCAGCCGCCTGGGAGGCGCAGACACCACGCAACGCGCGCGAAGTCGAGGCTCAAATTGGTCTCATTCAAGAGAGCGTGAGAAAGCGCCGTGGGTCTTCTGCCAATTCACTCACCGAGCAGATCGCGCAGCTAAGTAAGGGGGCTCAGCAAATGGCACATAAAATGACGCTTATGATGGAGGAAATGAGTACGCTTCGAGCGGCTCTAGACGAATCAAATAAGCGGAAGAGCCGCAAGCGGCAATACGTGCGGACAGAAGATACTCTTACTATAGGCGAGGTACAAGAAGTATTAACTGAACAGGCAGGTAGCAGTCGTGGTGGTGGTGAGAGTGCGTCGAAGAGGGTACGAGGAGAGAGGCGGTGCGGGCGTTACAAGCAGACTAGACACAACGCTCGTACCTGCGCAGTTGAAATTGATAATGCTAGTGATAGTGATAGATCTGAGGAGTAAATTAGCTTATTACGATTTTTAATATACTATACTGAATAGCTGTGATAACGTTGCGAAGTCGATGCGCTGGTGAGGCGTTAGCGACTCGCTTGGGTTAGCGACTCACTTGTGAACCACGTTAGTGTTGACGGGCATAATCGCGATTTTGAGATCCCGATGTGGAGACCCATTTACCAGCCTACACAGATTTATTGCTGTGCTTAGAATAAATTCGTCATGAGCCTCGATTAGGAAATCACCCGATTAGGCAACCATGCAGTCTGAGAGAGGTAGTTGAGGTCCAAACTAGAACCTTTGTGGGCAGTCAATGCGTACACACTTTAGTCCAGGAGATGCCATTAGAGTCCCCACCAACATCTAGTTTAGTTATTACTAAGTGAATGTAGTTTCGTTACTTTTATATGTGATATTATCTATACATTTTATCTATAGCGAGTCAGTGTTATTGCTAGTCAAAAGACATCTTATTATCCAAAAGTGCGCGTAAAAAAAGTCACGTGCGCACTAGCCTCACATAGAGTAAAGCCTTCATCCTAGAGACTACAAACAAAGAACAAGACTACCATGACCTGGCTAGTAGCGCAGGGGCCAAGCTCTGATCGGAAAATGGCCAAAAGAAGTTCTTTGCTGCTTTCCCGATCACGTAATGAGAGAACTAGAGTGCTTAAGCTGCGACTCGTATCTGGCAGAAGCAGTTTCGTTGAGCAATATAGAGCAATGTTGGTTGCGGCTGGTGGCCTTTCCCCACAACACAAGCCTTTCCCATCCTTAGAGGTGGTGGTGGCGGCTGCAGGGTAATATACGAGGCTGGTGCAGGCAAGACTTTGGTATGGTTAAGGACTTTGTAGGATTAGCAGGCGCTCTAGCTAACAATTTTGAAGAGAAAACCGGCACTACATGGCGTGTCCAAAACCACGAGGTTGTGAAGGAGAGCCAAATATTATGTACGTATGCCAGTCGGAGTCGGAACGGCGAAACGTGATTGATAGCCAAACATGGAATATGCATGTCAATGCTGACAGTAACAGCAGACGGTAAGGGCCGACAGCGGGCAGCGGACCGACTGATTTCGTCCCTAAGACTCTCTCTCTCATCAGCCATGGCGATGTTGATGCAGAAGGAAGATTGCCTGGAGCGACGGACAGGGTTGGCTGCAGGTCACAGCCACAGGCACCCTGGCTTTGCACATCACCCACGGACCACGTGTAGCAGCATGGGCGTGGATAACGTTAGATGCATGAGAGTGGAGCGCTTCGACGGACTAGGCATGCTAGACGAGCAAGATGAGCGACATGATTGGTTGCTCGGGATTTAACGAGGCTCTAGGATAGCTTCCTATCGGTCACACCTTCTGGCTGACGAGAGCCAGGCACGCCCCGAGCGCATTTCGTGTGCCAGCTGTATGCGACCCATTCAGCGCAACAATCCTCTCACTAGAGAGTCTTGGAGCAACAGGGCCGACGTTGTACTCAGTAAATCTCGCACAAGGAGGCCGCAATGAGGGAGAAAACCGAGTACAAGCGTGTATCGCTGCCAGCTTGGGCTAACATGGCACGTGATGACTATTGTTCACTCACTCATTCGCCTAGCGCACGCTGGTAAAACGCCGGAACAGTGCTTTTGCTTGTTTTAAAATTCAAGCCACTTTGAGCTGTTACAGTGTTCCCCACAACGGACATGAGCAACAAGCCACTGGTTGGCATTATAACAGTATTTCCGATCTTTACCCTACCGAATGCTAGCCAAAAACATTGCGGACGATCTTCTCGTCCGCACATCATTACGCTCCATATAGCCAAGGCCCCAGATAAGCTCCCGTTGCGGCTACCGTAATCGTACTAGTCAAGAAGGAGCATCTCAGAACTACTCCTTATAATAACCTCCCAGGCCTTTTCACCACTTCTTTCTTAGCACCTAACCTTCTGAAAAGAACTGGTGTTTTCAAACCAGAACAACCGCCGCCATGAGTTTGGGACCAGGTGGCTTCGAGGCTACCCCCAATGGCGTGATGCCTTCCGACAGTTCACTACACAATCAATCCCACCACACGGACGGCCTCACAAACAACGACAGCATCTCCACTGCTGATCAGAGGGACAAAGAGGTCCATCAGCTGGCCAGGAAGTACACACAAAACAGCATCTACTCAACTACAAGTCAGAACCCTTTCGCAGCTGAACCCGGATCTAAACTTGATCCCAATGGCGGGAATTTCAGTGCCCGCGCTTGGGCAAAGGCCATGCTGCAAACACATACCGAAGACAACCAAGCACATCCCCTCCGCACGCTAGGTGTAGCCTTTAGCAACCTGAATGTGTACGGTTTTGGATACGACACTGACTACCAGAAGAGCGTTGGCAACATCTGGTTAGAGGCGGTCGGCCTCGTTAGGAAGATCATGGGCCAACGTGAGCGCAAGATTGAAATCCTACGCGATTTGGAGGGACTCGTTGAGGCCGGAGAGATGCTTGTTGTCCTCGGTCCTCCCGGAGCGGGATGCTCAACCTTCTTGAAGACTCTCACTGGACAAACCCATGGCTTCTATGTCGACGAGAAATCGAATCTCAATTATCAAGGTAAGGCAAGATGCCTTTGACCTCGCTACCTCCCGCTGACAGTCTTCAGGTGTGACTCCCAAACAGTTGATCAATAATTTCAGAGGAGAAGCCGTCTATACCGCTGAAGTTGACGTTCACTTCCCCAACATCACTGTCGGAGATACTCTTTTCTTCGCTGCCCGCGCGCGAGCTCCACGCCATATTCCTGGAGGGGCTACCGTGGACCAGTATGCTGAACATATGCGAGACGTTATCATGGCCAGCTTCGGTATCAGCCACACGAAAAACACCATTGTCGGAAATGATTTCATTCGTGGAGTATCTGGAGGAGAGCGCAAGCGTGTCAGTATTTCCGAGGCCTGCCTCAGCCAGGCACCGCTACAATGTTGGGACAATTCCACTCGTGGTCTTGACAGCGCCAATGCTATTGAGTTTTGCAAGACGCTACGCATGCAAACCAAAATCAACGGAGCTACCGCCTGTGTTGCCATCTACCAAGCACCCCAGGCTGCCTACGACTATTTCGACAAAGTACTGGTTTTGTACAAAGGTCGCCAGATTTATTTCGGCCCTACCGCCAAGGCTAAGCAGTACTTCTTGAACATGGGTTTCATCTGTCCCGATCGACAAACCGATGCCGACTTCCTCACTTCCATGACCAGCCATCTTGAGCGTATTGTGCAACCTGGGTATGAGAACCAGGTTCCCCGAACGCCCGATGAGTTCGCTGCTCGATGGAAGGCCTCGCGTGAACGAGCAGAGCTCCTGAACCAGATTGAGATCTACAACTCGAAATTCACACCCGGTGGCGAGCATCTGGAAAGGTTCAAGGAATCCCGACGAGCCCAGCAAGCCAAGGCCCAGCGTGTATCGTCGCCATATACTCTGTCATACGTTCAGCAAATTAAACTGTGCCTCTGGCGTAGTTGGGTTCGGTTAAAGGGTGATCCTAGCATCACCATCTCTTCGGCCATGGGAAACGCCATCATTTCTCTAATTATTTCCAGTATGTTCTTCAACCTTAAGGACGATACTGCGAGCTTTTTCCAGCGTGGCTCTCTCCTCTTCTTTGCTGTCGTCATCAACGCTTTTGGTTCCGGTCTTGAAATGCTTACCCTCTACGCTCAAAGAGCGATTGTGGAGAAGCACTCTCGATTTGCTCTTTACCATCCGTCTGCCGAGGCCATCGCGTCTATGCTAATGGACCTGCCGTACAAGGTCCTCAACGCCATTGCATCCAACCTGATTCTTTACTTTATGACGAATTTGCGGAGAGAGCCTGGGCCTTTCTTCTTCTTCGTCTTTACCTCGTTTATCCTCACCCTAACCATGTCCATGTTTTTCCGATCCATCGCATCCCTGACCAGGTCACTCGTCGAGGCCCTGCCATTTGCTGCGATTTTGATCACGGGTCTCACAATGTACACTGGCTTTACCATTCCAACATCTTACATGCCTGGCTGGTCTCGCTGGATGGCCTATATTGATCCCGTCGCATACGGATTCGAGTCCATCATGATCAACGAATTCACCAACCGCGAATTCCTTTGTGTCAACTACGTTCCTGAGGGTCCTGGATACAATGTTAGTGGCAGCAACCATGTTTGTTCCACCGTCGGATCCGTTCCTGGACAGCCCTTTGTCCTCGGCGACGACTACATCAGGTCTACATACGGTTATGAGGCCAAGCACAAGTGGAGGAATATCGGCATCATCTTTGCTTTTATGGCTATTCTCTGCGCCATCTACCTGGTTGCTTCGGATTTTATCACTGAGAAGAAGTCTAAGGGTGAAATCCTTGTCTTCCGCCGTGGACACAAAAACTTGGACAGGAGCAATGGCCAGGACGATGTCGAAGGCGGCAGTGAGCGCACCGTTGCTGCGGCAAATACCAAATCTGACGACCTTGCCATTATTGAGCAACAAACTGCCATTTTCCAGTGGAAGGACATTTGCTATGATATCGAGATCCAAAAGGAACGTCGTAGGATCCTTGATCATGTTGACGGATGGGTCAAACCAGGTACCTTGACGGCCCTCATGGGTGTCTCTGGAGCCGGAAAGACTACTCTTTTGGATGTTCTCGCTAGTCGTACCACCATGGGCGTCATCTCCGGTGAAATGCTGGTTGATGGAAAGGAGCGAGACGACTCGTTCCAGCGCAAAACTGGTTACGCCCAACAACAGGATCTCCACTTGAGCACTGCTACCGTTCGCGAGGCTCTTACCTTCTCCGCTCTTCTCCGCCAACCCGCTCACATTCCTCGCGAAGAGAAGATCGCCTATGTCACTGAAGTCATCAAGCTCCTTGAAATGACCGAGTTCGCTGACGCCGTTGTTGGTGTCCCTGGTGAGGGTCTCAATGTTGAACAACGTAAACGACTGACGATAGGTGTCGAGCTTGCCGCTCGGCCAGCTCTGCTTCTCTTCCTGGACGAACCCACTTCTGGTCTTGATTCTCAGACATCATGGGCAATTCTCGACCTCCTGGACAAGCTCAAGAAAAATGGCCAAGCTATTCTTTGCACCATTCATCAACCGTCCGCCATGCTGTTCCAGCGATTCGATCGCCTCCTCTTCCTCAAGTCCGGTGGCCAGACTGTGTACTACGGCGACGTTGGCGAGAATTCCAAGATTCTCATCGACTACTTCACACGCAATGGTGGACCTCCATGCCCCCCTGCCGCCAACCCCGCGGAATGGATGCTCGAGGTTATCGGTGCAGCTCCCGGATCCCACACCGATATCGACTGGCACGACACCTGGCGCAAGTCACCCGAGTACGCACACGTTCAAGCGCACCTCGCTGAACTGAAAGAAGAGCGCTCTCGAATGACGGACCTAAGCCGCACCGCTTCACGCCAGGCGCACGATGCAGCCAGCTACCGCGAGTTCGCCGCCCCCTTCTGGACGCAGTTCGTTGAGGTACAACTCCGCGTGTTCCAGCAGCTCTGGCGCACACCCACGTACATCTACTCCAAAGCCTTCCTCTGCGTCAGCACATCCATCTACATTGGTTTCTCGCTCTACAACACGCCCAACACGCTTCAGGGCCTGCAAAACCAAATGTTCTCCATCTTCACGCTCTTCTTCCTCTTCGGCCAGTTCATCCAGCAAATCATGCCGCACTTTGTTGCCCAGCGCGCACTGTACGAGGCGCGCGAACGCCCTTCCAAGACTTACTCGTGGAAAGCTTTTATCATGTCCAACATCATTGTCGAGCTGCCGTGGAACACGCTCATGTCCGTCTTGCTGTTCCTCTGCTGGTACTACCCCATCGGGCTCTACCACAATGCCGAGGTCACCGACTCGACGACGCTGCGCGGCGCCCAAATGTGGCTCTTCGTCTGGGTCTTCCTCATGTTCGGCTCCACCTTCGCGCACTTCATGATTGCCGCGTTCGACTCCGCTGAGAACGCCGGTAACACTGGAAACCTGCTCTTCACGCTCTGCGTCCTGTTCTGTGGTATTCTCGCGACGCCCGAGCAGATGCCCCGCTTCTGGATCTTTATGTACCGCATCTCGCCGTTTACGTATCTCGTGGGCGGCATGCTGGCCATCGGCGTTGCCGACTCGTCGGTCACGTGTGCGGAAAATGAGTATCTGCGGTTCAACCCTGTCAACGGCACATGCGGCGAGTACATGGCGCAGTACCAGGCGATGGCGGGTGGCTATGTGCAGAACCCGAGTGCAACGTCCGACTGTGCTTTCTGTCGCATGGGCGACACAAATGTGTTCCTCAAGACTGTGCATGCAGAGTACTCGAATGTGTGGCGCAACTTTGGCCTCATGTGGGTGTTTATCGTTTTCAACATGGCAGCCGCTTGTGGCTTGTACTGGTGGGCGCGTGTGCCCAAACGCCCAACTATTGAGAAGGAGGCGGCGCCGATTCGCGCTGAGGGATCGCTGGATAGCGAGACCGTTGTCGGAAGGAGTTCTGCTGTGGATCAGGAGAAGATCACTCAAGATGCTGAAAAGAGAGCTGGATTTTAGAGTCCTAGCTTGAGTCTTCTCTCGCTTTTCTTCTCTTCTTTCATGATGCAAAGTTGAAAGCTCTTATTTTCTTTTTGTGGGCTTCTATGGCGTTTCATTTGCTCGGCGATAGCATACATATATATTATAATTTATCTTCCAATTGACTCCTCTTTGTTACACGGGGTTTAGATCTATACTTCTCTGTCCGGGTCCTTACTAGGGCCAGTGAGCTTTACGCTAGTATTCCGTGAGTGTTGTCTGGCAGTTAGTAGTGGAAAAGAGTTATGGATGTAACCGGGGGTTTTGACAAACTACTAATCTATATTCGATATAGACTGACAACTAACAATCTTGTTAAGTAATGTAACTAGTAGCGTGGTTCATAAGCGAGTCGGCCACCCAAGCGAGTCGGCCACTTTGCACCGGCGCGTCGACGTCGACACTACAACGCGTCATGTCTCAACAGCGCACTTCTAAAACTTTATATACTGAATCAGATCTTCAGCTTGCTCTTTTTGATTTTCAATTGCAACGTGTTCAAAGCCAAAGGCGTGCTGCTTCTATCTATAACGTACCCCGAACTACTCTCCAAGACCGACGCGCTGGGAAGCGCTCCCGCCGCGACTGTGAAGCGAACTCGAAACGCCTTGATAAGCTAGATGAGGAGGCTATATTTAACCGTATTCTTGAGGAGTCTGCGCGAGGATTTGCGCCTACAAAGCTTGACGTTCGAGCAATGGCTGATAAACTCCTGCATGAGCGCGCCAGCGACCCTGTTGCCAAGAACTGGGTTGGTAACTTTGTCAAGCGAACTCCTGAGCTCCGTACGCGCTGGAGCCGTCCTTATGATCACTAGCAAGCCGCCTGCGAGGACCCAGCGGCTATCCAGCGCTGGTTCGATCTAGTCGAGGCGACGAAGCAGAAGTGGGGTATTGTGGACGACGATATCTACAACTTTGACGAAACTGGCTTTATGATGGGCAAGATTTTATCACAGTTAGTTATCACAGCATCAGAAGGATATGGCAAAAAGAAGCGGGTACAGCCAGGCAACCGTGAGTGGGTTACTGTGATCCAAGGCGTGGGCGCGTCGGGTCGCCGGCTACCCCCCTTCGTTATCTTTGCGGGCAAGGTGCTTATCGACGTCTGGTTTAAAGATTTGCCTACTGACTGGGTCCTTGAAGTCAGTCCTAACCGCTGGACGAACAATCAGCTTGCTCTTGCCTGGTTAGAGCACTTTGATACCCATACAAAGAGGCAGACTGTGGGTGGGTATCGACTGCTTATTATCGACGGCCATGAAAGCCACTGCTCCATCGATTTTCAAGATCTTTGCAAGGAGAAGAATATTATCCTTTTCTGCATGCCTGCGCACTCATCTCACCTATTGCAGCCCCTTGACGTCGCCTGCTTCTCGCCGTTGAAGCGCAGGTATGGCGACGTCGTTTCGGGCTTGGCACGCAACCGTACCAACTATATCAGCAAGGAGACCTTCCTGCCAGCCTTTAAGGCTGTTTTTGAGCAGTCTATTACGAAAGAGGATATTCAAGCTGGTTTTAGAGCCGCTGTTATAGTCCCACATAACCCGCAGGCTGTGCTATCAAAGTTTGATGTGGTGGTGCAGACATTAAAACAATCGCCGCGACGGGGAGGCTCCTGGGAGGCGCAGACACAACGCAACGCGCCCGCGGAGAATAAGGCCTTCCAAAGTACTCTCTTCAGAAGACGGGTAAGAAACGCCTGGGTCCTCTCTGGCAATTCTTTAGACGAGAGGGTGCACATGTTTGAGTAAGGGGCTCAGCCAATACCGACTGAAATGACGCTAAAAAGGAAGTTTGCCTGCTCTTTCGAGAGTACTCTAAAAGGACGCAGTAAATAAGCGTAAAAGCCGCAAGCGGCGATACGTACGGACAGATGAGACTCTTACTGTAGGCGAAGTACAAGAAGTATTAGCTGAACAGGCAGGTAGCAGTCGTTGTGACAGTGAGAGCGCGTCGAAGAGGGTGCAAGGAGAGAGGCGGTGCGGGCGTTGCAAGCAGACTGGACACAACGCTCGTACCTGCGCAGTTGAGATAGATAGTGTAAGTGATAGTAGCGATTCTGACAATTAATTTGGTATATCGCAATAGCTTATTGACTGTGATAAAAGTGCGTGATATGGTCTCGACGTCGACGCGCCGGTGCAAAGTGGCCGACTCGCTTGGGTGGCCGACTCGCTTATGAACCACGTTAAGTAGGCTGGTAAATGGGTCTCCACCTTCGGGAACTTTTTTCGCGATTATCTCCCGCCATTACTAGCCCCAAAAGAAAGTCTAGTGGCCCATTTTAAAGCCCTTGACTAGTTCTATAATTTAACTACCCGCGGCTACAGTATAGCTACGACCCTCCGAACCCTGCATATGCGACAGGACGACAAGGACCAACATCAACTGAAATACCCGAACAACATGGTCATCAACGACAAGAACGGCAGCACCGACGATTAGAGAAAGTATACCTGTTACGAAAGGCGAAGGAACCAAGCTCCACAATACACACGGACGAGAACAGGGGTGTTTACAGCTAGTGACTAGCTGGTTTTGCCCTGTACAGATGCAAGAAGTGTTCATAGACCCGAAAGGGAACCAGGTAGCACTATAAATTGATCTTATTATTATAATTTAACTAAGGAAAGTTTTCAATATCTCCAATAGGTAGGAAGTTATTAGTCTACACACCTTGCCAAGACTTGGGTCTCTACATTTTACTCCGATCTAAGATACCTCTTTAACTAGAAAAGCTATTGAGTGACCTTATATTAGTAAAAGATAGAATCAACTAAGAGCTACAAAATAAGCTATTAGGCCCCCTATTTGGACTAGTGTTGACGGGCATAATCGCGATTTTGAGATCCCGATGTGGAGACCCATTTACCAGCCTAGTTGAATGCTCATACATAGAGCCGCGGGAAGAAGAAAAAAATGAGTAAATACCCATTACCAAAACTTTTTGCGTTGAACATTGAAATGAAGTTCTATTTCTAATAGTTGACGGGAGTTGTCACAGTGGTCGTTATTTCTATCATTCCTGTCTCGCTTAGCTAAGGGAACAGAAAGGTGCTAGGAGTATTCAAAACTGCTCCAGCTATCCCAAAAAACATTGAAACTAATTTGCCATCACCAGAAATACGACTAACGTGGTTCACAAGCGAGCGAGCATACAAAGCGAGCGAGCATATCCCCACCAGCGCGTCAACGTCGAGACGTTATCACGCACTTTTATCACAATCAATAAACTATTACAATATACCAAATTAATTATCAGAATCGCTACAATCACTTGCACTATCTATCTCAACTACGCAGGTACGAACGTTGTGTCCAGTCTGATTGCAACGCCCGCATCGCCTCTCTCCTCGCACTCTCTTCGACGCACTCTCACCACGACGACGACTACTACCTGCCTGTTCAGCTAGTACTTTTTGTACCTCGCCAACAGTAAGAGTCTCTTCTGTCCGTACGTATCGCCGCTTGCGGCTCTTGCGCTTTGTTGCTGTATCTAGAGCCTCTTGAAGAGTAGCCAGCGACCCGACGCGCCCACGCCTTGGATTACAGTAACCCACTCACGGTTGCCTGGCTGTATCCGCTTCTTTTTGCCATATCCTTCTGATGCTGTGATAACTAACTGTGATGATATCTTGCCCATTATAAAGCCAGTTTCACCAAAGTTGTAGATATCATCGTCCACAATACCCCACTTCTGCTTTGTCGCCTCGACTAGATCGAACCAGCGCTGGATAGCTACTGGATCTTCGCAGGCAGCTCACTGGTGATCATAAGAACGGCTCCAGCGTGTAGGGAGCTTAGGGGTTCGCTTAACAAAGTTACCAACCCAGTTCTTGCCAACAGGGTCGCTGGCGCGCTCATGCAGGAGTTTATTAGCCATTGCTCGAACGTCAGGCTTTGTAGGCGCAAATCCTCGTGTAGACTCTTCGAGAATACGCTTTACTATAGCCTCCTCATCTAGCTTATTCAGGCGCTTTGGATTCGGTTCACAGTCGCGTCGAAAGCGTCTCCCGGCGCGTCGATGCTTAAGAGTTGATTCAGGAAGATTATATATTCTAGCAGCATGATAACTACTTTGAACGCGTTGAAAATTAATATTAGAAAGAGTTAGCTGTAGATATGCTTTAGTATAAGTAGATTGGGCGTTGTGTTGTTGAGGCATCTTGCGTTTTCGTCTGAACGTTGACGCGCTGGTGGGGATACGCTCGCTCGCTTGTGAACCACGTTAAGCGAAACGAATCGAAAAAACACTTTACGAGCTATACAACTAGCCAAAACCCATCCAATTATAAAAGCTATTGCAAGACTATAAAAACAACCCTTCAACGATCTAAACAGCCAAAGAAAACTAGACAACTATAGGCTATTACGAGCTCCATCCCAACTATCAAAGAGATAGAAGAAATCAGCCCATATAAGTTCAAACCAAGGGATACTCTTAACTACAATATCTCTATCTCAAATAAGGCTAAAGCAGAAGAGGCTACCGTACACAAATATTATATCCAAACAATAGAGGATAAGTCTATAATAACCTACTCAGACGCCTCTAAAACTGAAGAAGGGAAAGGGATAGGAGTAGGCCTAGCAGTATACAACCCAAACCAAGAAGAAATCCACCTAAAAGCAGAGAATATAGGCGAGAACCAACTAGTCTATAATGGAGAGCTCAAAGACATCACAGCAGCCTTCGAATACGCAGTCAAAATAACACAAAAAGAACAAACTATTCTCGTCTACGCCGATAACCAAGCTGCGATCTATAGGCTCCAAAGCCTATCAAACAAACCAGCAATAATCCATAGGCTTAACAGCTTATCAGACCAGCCAGGGCAACAGTGGCTACTGCGATGTCAAAAAGCAGCCAGATTAATCCAATCAAAAAGAGCAAAGGTCCGTCTACTATGGGCGCCAGGCCATACAGACATTGTCGGAAACGAAAGAGCGGACGCCCTTGCTAAGACAGCTGGGAAAGAAAACCCAAAAACAACAAAAACCAGTTTTGCCTTCCTAGACACAAAATCAGACAGCGACAAGAAAGAGACCGGATACGAGAGTATACAAAATACAAAAGAGAACCAATAGAGAAGTATAAGCACACGTACGCGGCTAAATTCGATCTAAAGCTACAAAAAGCTATAGCTATCCCAAGAGGCACAAAAAGAGAAACCTCGAGCGCCTTCTTCTCACTCAAACTAGGCCATGAATACTTTAACGCCTACCTAGAGAGAGTAAAGAAGAGAGAGCCAAACCTCTGCAACTGCAAGAGACCGCAAATACCAGAGCATATCCTCTTGTTCTGCAGCTACTATAACGCAGAAAGAAAGAAGCTAAAAGCAACTCTCGGCCATCAAACGCTCACAATGTCACTTCTCCTCCACACCTCGTCTGGTATAGAAGCTACACTAGCTTTCATTACTAGTACTGGAGTAGGGACAAGAAGGTGGCACCTAGGCCAAGAACAAGACTAAAAACAAAACAACAAAAACAGCAAGAAAACCAAACCAAACACAACACAAACATACATTTCTTATATTCCTTTTATTCGTTTGTTTCCTTACTTCACTCAAGCAAGAGCCCGCTCGAAGATAGCCTAGCTATCTAACATCTCTTCTTGTTTACCAAACTCTTTAGCACCAGGCGTCTGCTAGAGGCCTAGCCACAAACAGACAAAAGCCAAAGCACCACAGTAGTACCACACAAAAAAGAACCCCCACATGTAAACAACAAGATAGAACAGCCTACGGGCAAAGTCTAACATAGCCCCGAGCTGCATATAGACTCTAATGGGATAATAATACAGTACTAGCTCAAAAGTCTGTTCCCCTGAGCACGGGCCTACCCCACCATCCCAATTCCCATAGAGTAGTCTCTTCTTTAACACCAAACAACTCCATCCAAATGAGATCTTTTTGCACTGAAATTTCGCGTAATCGAATACCAGGTGGTGAATTGTCAGAAGCGCAACGCATATATATCTTGGCGCAAGCGGAGGCTGTATGCGGAACGACAGAAATCGCGGCGCGTCTGAGCTGCTCGCGACGCGCAGTATCCAACGTTATCCACCGATGGGAAACCGAAGGCACCTACATAAAGCGCGATCGGATAGGCCGCCCACCTAAATTAACTAGTAGAGATCATCGTCAGCTGATTCGAGTCGTTAAACGAAATCCTAAAATCGAATATAGCGCTCTATATCGCGAGGCCAACCTATGGGATAGTAACAACAGCCGCTCCACTATCTCTGGAGCCACAATTCAACGAGTACTTGCTCAAATAAATTACCATAAGTTCAGAGCAAAGCGCAGACAATTTATCACCAAGATCGCAGCTAAAAAACGTCTACTTTTTGCGCAGCGTTGGCGTAATTTCACGTGGGGTGGGCAGACTATTTTGAAGTTTTCAGACAAGTGTAGTATCGCCCGCGGATCTGGCCATAACGCTACTTGGGTATGGCGATTACCAGAGCAAAAATGGTCTCATAAGATGATAGAAGCTGTCCCTACTGGCCGGCAGCCCGCTCGTATGGTGTGGGCTGCAATCTGGATAGGTTCTGATGGTGTTGTAGGCCGTAGCCCTCTGGTGATCATGAAACGAGACTCATCACGGCGTCGAGCTGGATATACGGCACGGAGCTACTTAAAAGCGCTTAAGGAAGGGCTACTACCGAACTATAGAGCCGGCGAGCTATTTATGCGGGATAACGCGCGTATCCACACTGCTCGAATCTCACAACAGTGGTTGAGAATTCATGGGATAGAAACGATCGACTGGCCACCATATTCTCCAGATCTCAACCCTATCGAGCACCTCTGGTGGGCACTTAAAAAGAAACTTCATGAGCTTTATCCCGAGTTTGACTACATAGGCGACACAAATATTGAGTGGGAGCAGTTTGAAAATGGGTTGCGCGAGGCGTGGTCAGCCATACCTGATTCTTTGATTACGAAGCTAATTTTGAGTATGCCGCGCCGCCTCGCCGCTGTCCGTAGAGCAAAAGGATATCCGCGAGGCGTGGTCAGCCATACCTGATTCTTTGATTACGAAGCTAATTTTGAGTATGCCGCGCCGCCTCGCCGCTGTCCGTAGAGCAAAAGAATATTAAACAAAATACTGAGATCTGTAGCTACAGTTTGATTATTTCAAAATTATTTTTGGACTTAGTTTGGTGGAGTTGCATAGCGTTGAAATTGTGGGAAAAAAGTGGTGATGGTGGCCCGAGCGCTTAGCGGCACAGACTTTTGGAGTGTGACTGTAATAAAACAAAACCCCAAAAAAAATCAGGAACAGACCTGGCCTACCTAGACACTAGGATCAGACTCCTCCAGCGAGCTAGCCAAGGAGAAGAGTGGAGAAAATATAAGGAAAGAGCAAGAGAGAAGAAGAATAGCTATGGAGCTATTTTCAATCTCAAGCTAAGAAACAGCCCAGCAATCCTCAGAGGCGCCAAAAGGCAGATTTCGAGCGCCTTTTACTCTTTTAAGATAGGACATGGATACTTCAACTCCTATCTAAAGAGAGTTGATAGAAGAGAAACAGACCTCTGCAGCTGTGGGAGACCTCAAACCCCAGAGCATGTTCTTGTAACGGGTCTGATCCTATCGGATCGCGCACGCAACTACAACGCGCCCACCGCGCCAAAAAGGCTGGTACAAGATATCAGAGCTGCTGATATCGTTGCGTAGTTGGGACATAAGATGTTCGCCACTATCTGTACTGTGATGGGCTGCCCAGCCCGTCACAATACCCCTTCGCTAAGCCTTTGCCCTCCTGGGCAAAGTAGTACTGCGCTACCCCCACCGATGACGTGGCCCCCACCCAGGTATGTTTAGGGTAAGCACCAGACGCCATGGTGTAGGCCAAGGGGTGTAGTAGTTAGGACTTAGTACTCAGATTTCCCCTCCTCTACCACTTAGACTCGAACCTCTAGCCTTGGGTAGTTCTGATGTAATGTAACGGGTCGGATCTTATCGGATCGCACATGCAACTACAACGCGCCCACCGCGCCAAAAAGGCCGGTACAAGATATCAGAGCTGCTGATATCGTTGCGTAGTTGGGACATAAGATAGTCGTCGCTATCTGTACTGTGATGGGCTGCCCTAGCCCGTCACATACGGCATCCAACTGTTGTTTGCTTGGTTCTGTATTTAACTTCTACACAGACCTCAGACATCTAAAGCAGTAGACATGTAGAAGACAGGTTCTCAGAAAAGACAGCAATCTAAGGAGAGTTCTTCCGAGGAAACCTTTTCAGCAGTAAGGGTCAAAAACTCCTAGCTGCAGTATCGGAAAGTGAAGGTAGAGAAGTCTCTCAAGAAAATTGACATTCTTAGATCTTCCATCTTAATCAAACAGAGAAAGGGGTTCGGGCCTTCAGCCCTTAGGATTTCCTTAGCTATTATCATTATTATTATTATTATTCCATTATAGTCTATGCAGCTCGTGGCTATGTAAGACTTTGGCCGAAGGTCGTTCTATAGAATATTTATTTATAAATTGAAGGTTTGTGGTGTACAGAGTAGCTGTGGTGCTTCGGTCTTTATCTAGTTAAGCTATTGCTAGCTTCCTGGATGCCTGGTGCTGAAGAACAGTTGGGTAACAGAGAAAGATGTAGGGTAGCTAGGCTGCCTTCCGGTGGGCTCTCTTAGGGCAAATGAAATAGTAGTCATAAAAATAGACGAATTTTCTTCTTTTTTTTCTAGTTTTCGTTCTTTTCTAGCCATCTTGACCTAGGTGCCACTTTCTTGTTCCTACCTTCGTGCTAGTGATAAAAGTTAAGGCAGCCTCTACACCGCTCGTGGTATGGAGTAAGAGCGGGGTTTTGATATTTTTTTGGCTAAGGGTATTTTTAGTTGGTTTCTTTCTGTGGTGTAGTACGTGCAGTGCAGTATAAAAGAACTTTGATGGGCTAGGGCAGCCCATCACAGTACAGATAGCGACGACTATCTTATGTCCCAACTACGCAACGATATCAGCAGCTCTGATATCTTGTACCAGCCTTTTTGGCGCGGTGGGCGCGTTGTAGTTGCGTGCGCGATCCGATAGGATCAGACCCGTTACACCGTACTGGAATATAGTTTTTTTCTTCATCTAGGCTTCTACAGAAGCTAAGACCTAAAGAGATATATATTAGAAGCAGATGTCCCAAAATGTATTTAACATGGACTCAGCTTCATTATGATGTGATGAAAATGTAATATTATGTAGGTACTAACGATAGGTAGTAAGAGTTTAAATGATAAAGTTTATGTGATTTGTCTAAAGTAGTCTGTATTTACTATATTTCTTCGTTTCCCAAAGAATTCCAGCATTAAGCCGTAGCTATGCAAACTCAGAAATACCGTGGTTCTATCTATTACCGCCCCGAGTTTCCTTTACCACACCAACTCCGTGTTCAGTTATTAATACTCGGAATGAGGGAGTGTGACAACCAAAGTACTGTGGTAGATTCATAACTTTACGCCACTTTCATATTCTCATTCGTCTTTCCATTCATCTCGACCATACTTGATGATGTCGGCCTGCTCAAGGACCCAGTACTTGGAAGGGGCCTTGCCTTGGCGCGCAAGTCGCGCAGCATTGACTGCGGCCTGTCCGAGGATTTTCTGGTCCACGCCTGAGGCCCAAGGGTCAGCTTGATTGTCCGGTACGTACAGTAGAAGAAGGAAGGGAATTACCAATCAAGTCTTGAAGGCCCTGGCTAATTTTGTGTATGTTTCCAATGGTTGTCTCGAGGAAGATAGACTTGGGCCTCTCGCGATCGCCGACAATCATGCCTGGTCTTAGGATAATGGCGTATTCAAAGTCCAAGTCACGGATGGCGTCTTCAACGCCAATCTTCATCTTACTGTAGGGTAGATGTTGGCCGACGAAACTCCGTATGAGCCCGGCAGATATGAAAACGTAGGTGCTGGTGCCAGCGGCTTTGGATGCCTTAGCGGTCTCTATGCAGAGATCGTGATCGATCTTGCGCTGGTTTTCGAGCCCACCAGCTAAAGCGCGTGTGGTACCGATGCCATTGAAGGCGACGTACGGCTTAGGGTCCCATTTGGAAATGATGTCCCCCCACTTTGATGTGTCAGCTTCTAGGATGGCTTCAAGCTTTGAAGATTGGGCTCTCGGTAGGCGTCTGGAGATGGTCTTAATCGAGACGTAAGACTCGCTGGCAATGAGCGCGCCGAGAATATGGCTGCCAACGGCACCAGTACAGCCGAAAACTGCCGCTGTGGTCATATTTTTTTTGCAAGGGCGCCGGAGCAGTATAGACCGGTGGTAGGGAGTAAAAAATAACAACGAAAGGAGAATTGACGAGTGGCACCGGGTCGATGCAATGCGGCGCAACAGTGAGCGGTGAAGGGGCCAATCGCAAGCGTTGGCAGTGGCTGACGAGAGCCACATGGTTTTAATGGCCGAGGATTGCGCAAGTCGGCAGGAGGAGCGGGAAAGACCAGCATGCACCAGGGGTGGGAATCTCGGGCCAAGATTCCCTTCAGCCCCTGTTGTACATGGCTGATAACATGCGCATGCATTGGCTGACAACATGCACACGCCGATCCACTGAGAGGCTATCGGAAGTTATAGCGGATTGGCGCCTAGTCTAGTGTGGCTTACAGGATATCATCTAGGAACTTCCCTGGTGGCTTATCCCTACGTATGCATGTGCACACAACTATCACCTAACGATGTGTGGTATAAGCCACGGCAGGGGCATTGCGGCCCGCCTGAGGCGCTGTGACCCCCTGTTTCTCGCATGCACCTTGTCTTTGGCGGATCATGGAGAGTTAGCTCTGACTGCGGCTTACGGCACCCCTTGGCAAACCCTCAACCAGTTCCCCTCGGGCTGTTCCGTCGCCCTCGGACTATTTCGTGCAGTTCTGTCTGGTGAAGACGTCCTCGCCATACTTGCACTGTCTTAATTATGGCCTTGTTCCCTGGGTGTCTTGAGTGCTGGAGAAAATTCTAGTTTGATTCTACTACTCTACGTATTATAAGTGATTAACTGCATGAATATTGTTGGAGGAATTTCTTGTTAGCTTCAAAATTGGGAAAGTTTACGACTTTGATTGTTTGTAGCTGTTTGTTGTATACCATATCCGATTATTTTTTCTCAGAAAAGAACTGCAGGTCACGTTCCAACCTGCCTGAATCGGGTACCAAGAAAGGGAAAGTCTATTACCAATACTAGGGCCATTTTGTGCTCATTTGGCTGATTTTTGTAAGTAAGAAAAGGCAGGTCTATCCCCACATCACGTGCTCATGGCTGACATCTAATGCTGAGTGGATGTGTTCCTTCTGCCTACACAAACTTTATCAAAAGGGGGCCTCAAAGAAACGCTAGAATAGGAGCATGTCTAGTCGGTAGTTGACCGAATTTGGGAATTCCGTCTTACAAACGCACTGGAGGCATCGCGACAGTTAACCGGGAGTCCATATTGGTAGAATTGGCAGAACCTTTAAAAGTAGAGAATAACTCCATCATGGAGTCTATCTCTACCCTTCAGTTCACGGTCTCACAGGCTTCACTGACTTCGTTGTCGCCATGCGTTCCGTAACTTCCCTTGTCAGCTTTTCAGCTTGCCTGCTCGCGTCGAGTGTCACTGCCACGAATGCGCCACTCACAATCAACGGACAGAAGTTCTACTCCCAGGACGTTATTGCGAGAGATGTGGTGATCGTTGGTGGCGGCTCCAGTGGCTGTCATGCAGCCATCCGCATGCAAGACGCTGGCAAATCCGTCATTGTTGTCGAGAAATCCCCTAAACTCGGCGGCCACGTGGCAACTTATACGGACCCAACAACACGTAAGACAGCTGAGCAGGGGCTGGTGACTTTCCACAATATTTCGCACGTCACCGACTACCTCACCCGCCTTGGCATTCCCCTCGCCCACATCCAATCCAGCGCGGCAGTGGACTACGACTATGATTTGCGCACTGGCAAGGCAGTCAACCGGACCTACCAACCCACCCAGGCAGATTTTCAGACAGGCTTTGCAAACTATCACGCACAGCTTGCAAAGTATCCTCAGCTCTATAATGGCACCTACCTGCCAAACCCTGTCCCTGAGGACTTGATCATGCCATTTGGCGAATTCCTTGAGAAGTATAATGCCACCGGAGCTCTCAAGAACATGTACAACTTCAATTGGGGAACAGGCAATTTTCTAACAAATCCAACGGTCGAGCAAATGCGATACTGGGGATTGGACACGGTCGCAGCTGTCACCACCGGTAACTTTCTCGTCACGGCTCGTCACAACAGTAGCGAGATCTACACCAAAGTCAGCGCCATCCTGTCTGCCACCTCCAGTGTTCTCCTCAACTCCGAGGTCGTCTATACCCGCCGAAGTGAGGGAAAGGCCGGTGTGCAGCTCATTGTCCGCACTCCCCAGGGATCCAAACTCATTATTGCCAAGAAGCTCGTTATCGCCATCCCCCCCAAGCTGGATTTTGTTGCTCCTTTGGACCTGAGCACGACTGAAAAGGATCTGTTTGGAAGGTACATCGACGCGGGTTACTATGTCGGTATTGTCAACAACACTGGCTTTCCCGACAACACTCTCATCTCCAATGCCGCCCAGGATACTCCATACAACTTGCCTGTTCTCCCAGCTGTGCACATCATGAACCCAACTACCATCAAGGGTATTTGGACCGTCTTCTCGAGTAGCCCGCAAAGCAAAGCTTCGTTCCCCTGGGCCGACGACGCAGTCAAGGCTGATATCATCCGGTCCATCAAAACGCTTCAAAAGACGAACCCGGACAAGTTCCAGCAGACTGAGCCACAGCTGCTCGAGTGGCATTCCCACGCACCGTACTATTTACAAGTCAGCGCTGAGGAAATCAAGAACGGCTTCTACGCCAAGCTGTACGCCCTGCAGGGTCTGAGGAACACGTACTATACTGGTGCTGCTTGGCGTGTGCATGACAGCAGCGAGATCTGGAAGTACACTGATACCCAAGTCCTCCCTAACCTCCTTGCAGGCTTGTAATTTTAATAGCTCAAACTATGTAGATAGTGTAGATAGGACAACAGTAGTGGCGAGACCGTCAATCACCCTTCCACTCCAATGCAATTTAATTTAACATGGTGACAGCCGTTGTCACCGTGTTGGTGGAATTTTACGAAAATACTTGTTTTGTCCCTGCATCGCTCACGCCACGTGCAAACCTTTACATGTCGATAACGCCACTCGGATGCAACCTAATTAACATGACGACAGCCGCTGTCGTAACATGGTTCGTGGAATCGGGAGATATGCCTGTCCTTTGCTCTACATTCCTCAGGCTACGTGCAAATTTTTATGTACTAAGAACATTACTCAGATGCAACCTACCTAATGTGGTGATGGCCCTTATCATGATATGCATCGGTTCGTGGACTTGTCCGAAATGCCTGTCTTTGCCATGCGTCCCCCACGGCACGCCAAATCCCTGCGTGTCAACTGAATGTACATACTGGTAGAGGCGCTGTCCAGATCCTGCACAATGTCCCGATGCATGATCTGCAGGAAGCTGTAAGTAACGGTCCGACAAGTGACACATTCGAGGTATTTCTGACTCGCAACCAGTCAAGACATGGCGCTTAGTAAGTATTTCTACAGAGCCTTTGTCACTGCTCGTCTCGAGTATGTTATCGGTACCCGAGTAGAACACGAAGAATCCCCCCTCCCCCCACCCCACCTCCTTTTCAATACGATTGTATGTACTGTACTCGGTGCCAGTAGTAGTGTCAGAAACTGACACTAGCTAACGCCTTCTTGGCAGTTTGTGCGAGGCGAGAGCGGCTTTGGTTGCGTGCATATGTTCATGGCTCCCTGTTGGTTGCACGGGCGGTCATTATGGCGGATCTAGCCGCTGTGGCTGGTGGCTTATGGTTGCACTTGTAGCTAGCACCACCAGCAGCTGCCCGCTGTTCCGCAAAGCCCTTTCTTACGTAACCCCGCGGCAGTTTGAAATGAGCATTTGCCAAATCACGACATGCCGTTGGACTAATCCTACATGATACTAGAGGTATATACTTCAGGGCCGACTAGAACCATGTTTTTATGTGCAACCCTGCGTACGTTATAGGACCAACTGTTTACATACATAGATCCGATTGTGACATGCATATAGAGCGGAAGCAATGAGACGGCAATGCAATGCAAGAAATAAAGGAAAGGCTCTGACTCATTCATAGCCTCAGCAGTAAAGTCTCAAACTTAGCTCGAACTCGATCGCATTTTGATATGTATCATGGCATGATTTGAGACAAGGCAGCCAATGGAAGAGGGCTGTTGAAGTCGGACTTCGCTACTAGAATGGCATCGTGTACATAGTACGTACACAGTATGATTCAATGCCATGTTCATCCGACGTGGCCCTGCCTGTAAGTACTAGTAAGTAGTACATATGTCAACGGCCCCTGTACTTGGATCCCCTGGGTGGCGCCGGGGTGGCTTCGGTTGCCTATTTAGACTAGACTGCAGCTGCAACGGCGACAAGTATCCAAGTATTAGGGAGCGGTTAATTACGCCGATTAGCCCAATCGACATGCGGTTGAGGCAGGCCAGGCTGCTGAGGTAATTAACGTTTCTTTCCCGTGAAGATGCGCTAGCCGCATGGCGAACTGAGCCGGGAGTTATTTTCGAGCGTTTGAAAACAGCGTGGTACCTTGTTGAACACGCATTTGACTATGCCCTATTCGGCCGACCGCTGTCTCGGTCAACGACGCGAAGGCGCGTGCCGAGACTCTCGCGCCAACCAAAACATCATTCCCAATAGCGCCGCGCTAAACGAGACCACGGATCTTCTGTTGCCAACGTCAAAGCCTTGAACACTCGGCTACGCAATGCCACCGATGTCAAGCCTCCTCCTCGACACAATCATCGATGGTTCCTGTACCCCAGTCCCCTAGCCCCCCCTTTCCCTTCACATGTGGCTTTATGTCGGTCAACGCTGTCCTGTCTGCAGTATGCAGTATGCAGTCCCCGATGCTGTTTGTGCCCATCAGTCTGCGACTCTTATCACACTATTCCTGGTTATACATACATGCTTGCTCACGTGTTTGCAGCAAAAGGGCATGTTGGACGAGGGAGTGGCAACAGCTGCATGCTATCTGAAACCATTTACAGGATGCGTCGACGGTGGTCGCGCCTTCTTGAGTCCCTGCATCTAGACCAATGTCTGCCACCTACGTACCGTGTACTTACTCTCCGAAACTACATCCCTGGGCACAAGTAGCGTCCGCGTAGTAGTAACTCGGTAGTTAGGCTCTAAAGAAACTTAGTAAGTACAGCCGGTGCGCCTTGTGAATACGAAATGTACGGGCCACACTCGGAGGCCTAGTAGGGCTCCGCCAACCAGTGACGAGTAAGTACTAGCAGCAGGAAACACATACCCGCCTACCATTGGATCAGAATCTATTCTCCCATCAGCCCGATCTGACAGTGCCCATCAGCCCGGTCTGACAGTGCCCATCAGCCCGGTCTGATAGTTCCCATCATCGCATTCACGAACTCGATCTTCGGAAAAAAAACAAGAACAAGCCGTCGGGTAGTACAGAGCGATAAGACCTCTATGGCACCCTTGTCCTCCTCCCCTCCACCCCCCCCCCCCCACCCCCCCGGCATTGACAACCGATGGTACGATATGGGAACCAGATTCCGTTATTGTGCAATTCCTCTATTGCCCCTCCCCTAGTCTGCGGAGCAGGTTACGTGCGTGCGTACTTGAATATTTGACATGATATTGACAGCAGCCTATAATCTTTCCGCGTGCAAGTTAGTTCCCGAGGGTTCTACCCTGCACACCTGCCTTGGGCAGGCAGACATGGAGCGAGAACGGCGACTGGGCCGTCGCATGTCCTGGCGAATAGACTTGCGGGTATTTTGCTACTATAGATCGAGCTGGTAGTGATATGATATCTGCTCGACGCGCGTTGGCAAACTAGCGCTGTATCGCTATAATGTGTGTATACCGATCAAGGCCCGGCAATACATCGGTTGAAGCAAGATGGGCAAGAAAAGTACTGTTTTAATCTAGGTGGAAAAGGACCTTTTTACGACAATGGGCGGGAGGGTCGGGGGAGGTGGGGGGGGAAACGGATACCAAGATATGACTAAGGGATCATGTTCCTACACTTCCATGGCCCGACGAACCACCCACGTGTGAAGCGACTGGTTCATAGACTATCACATACAATCAAAAAAAACTATGTGAAGGATCGGGGGTTTCTTTTCTCGGCCGTAAAAAAAAGAAAAAGAGACGGAATTTCTGTATCTCTCTCGGCACCAAAAAAACCGAGGAAGGTTTAAATTATGTATGTAATCTAACTCTTGCCCCAAAGAAGCAAAACAGTAATGTAATATGATCATAATAGCCATAATCTGCAAAAGACGCTAGATTATGTAAATGTCTTGTTCTAACTTGTTAACTATTGTTTCAGCGCGGGCTAGAGACTCCTTCTGCGCATCCCCCAGGATCATAGTACCTATGCTCTTGACATCGCCCAATAGAGCTTTGACGGCCCTTAGCTGGAAGTTTATTAGCGCGCGCACGAGATGGTCCCACTCGAGCGCCGAGTTGATCTTGTAGTCTCCAATGAGCAATTGCTGCCAGCTCGATGTCGACCGAGGCGGAGACGGTGTTGCCGATGAGGCAGCTGCGAGGCACTGGCTATCTATGTCCATGTCGGCCGCGGCGGAGAGGTGCGAGCCTGGTAGACAGGCGAGTTGCGATGGCGCGACTGTAGTAGTACCGCTGTGGTTATTTCGCAGACCCCCGTCTTCCATCCGGTACATTGTTACGATGCGACTGCAGGCAACTACGATGCGCTCGCTCATGAATACTAAGAGGACGAAGTTTTCGCGCTTAGCCATGCAATTGCTGCACTTGAGCATGCAGCGGCATAGCTCTATGACTTCTTTTTGGTTGGCGACGATGGAATCCAGCCCGGCTCTGCTGCCGGAACTGCAGCTTGCTTCTAGTTTTTCAAGGGCGAAGATGACGTCGGCGAGGCAATGGCAGGTTTTTTCAAACGAGCCCTGGGACCAGTACATTGAGGATGCGAGGGCGGAAATGTCGAGGGATTCCGTGTCAATGGGGCCCATCTCGAATTGTGAGTCGTGTGATTGGCTGTTGGGTAGTAGTTGTTGTGGGGTTTCGTCTCTGGAGGCCGGGGGGGTGGGAAGGGCCTGGGGGGTTCCGATGTTGGACCGTGTGATGGCGTCTGGGCTGTTGTAGTGTACGCTTGAGGAACAGAATGGGAAGGGTAGGATGCTGCAAGTGCACAGATCGTCTCTTTGCTCGTTCATATCTCGTTGGTCGTAGTCAGTGAGGAATGGTAGGCTGGATGTTGATGATGATGATGCTTCGGAGAGCTGGTGTGGTGTGTAGTCTGCAATCTGTGGGTCCCCTTTCTCACTGCCATCGTTTCCATCTGTGTGGCCTGATGATATAAAGCCTCGTTGCTTTATATGATCTTCGCCTTCATTTCCACTGTCTTTGGGGCTCGGTGATGTCTGCGGTTGGGCAGACCTGTCTGATGATTGGGATTCTTGTCGTTTGGAGTTGACATCTGTCTTCCATACTCGTTGGCTACTTCTTTGCCTCACTGATGTGAAACTGCATGTCTTTTTGAGACGCCGGCATCGACTGCAGCTTTTTCCACTGACAGTGCATTTGACCTATACAAATTGCTCCACACGTCAGTAAACCAGATTCCGGAACTGTATGTTGCTTGAAGGGTGAATTCTAAGTTATGGTAGTCTTACCTTGTATGCTCTGCATCGATCACAGGCTGAGTTCATACCTGGGTTAAGAGATCCATATGGCCTCTCGACAAACTCTGCCTCCTTGGTAGGCGAGTTGCAGTGTAAAGTTCCGAACATGATAGGCAGCTGATCTTCTCTATCCGGTCAATATTTTCCAGGTATAAATAGCGGTGAAGGGGTTTGCCAGCTCGGGTTTGTTTCTTTCGTAGAGTATCTACAACCTGAAAAATTGGGGCATTGATGAATAAATGGTTGTGAATTATGGCACTACGACCAATGCCGAGATAGTACTAGTAGTACTAGCAATAGCAGTCGCTGAATGAAACATTCATAAATATGTCGGACATTCGGTTTCGATAAACAAGCCCGAAAGGCGCGTTACCAAAGATAGGCGGTTTGGATGCCAGTGGCTGCCTTGTTGGCTATTCCCTGGGAATTGACGATCCAGGTGCTTAGTGTTGGTGGCTGCTGACAGAAGGTGAGACCGAGTACAAGGTGGATCCCCCGCGCTTCAGATGCTAAGGCGGTCCTAGGGCCAATGGTCGGTGGGCCTCCCTGGGCCTCCCTGGGAGCCCTGAGGCGTTGGTTTGGTGTGCTACTGTGGCCCGTTTGATTCCAGGTAACCACATAACGCCATGATTCTTCGTATCGCAGGCTGTGGCGTTCAGGGCCCCAACCCTTGGTCGGTTCGCAACATTAGTCGGAGAGTTTCTAATGCCTTAGAGCCGCATGCACATGTGTCTTTTGCATGCTGTAAGCGGGCTAACCAAAGATGTCTGCGATTGCAGGCTGTTGCCATCGGCTTATCCCGTTCTCCTTTCAGCTACGTACAGTACTTACGCACACTTTACCCGTAGGCTGACATGTTCCATCAGTGCAACCAGAGTCTACTACGCAATAGACACGCCGGGTACTAGGTCGACCCAACGCGGGGATTCCCAAAGTACTCGCAGGGCTGGCGAGTGGGTCTTCCATGGGGTGCGTGCGTGGCTGTTAGACGGATAGTATTAAGTATGCAAGTATGTACTCATTCAATTAGCCCGGGGCATGCAAGATAGGAGCAACTCGGCGCTTGAGACGGTGCCGAGTCGTCAGCATGGATGCTGTTCGGCGATCAAGGGTGAAGGAATGTCCGGGAGACCTTGGGTGCACGTGGGCGGCATGGGGGGGAGGGTGGGGGGTGGGTGCAGGTAGGTGGAGATGGGTGGAGATGGGTGGCAGGTCGGTGCAGGCTAGTCGCAGAGGCGCATGCTAGGGTCTTCGGAAGGAAGCGGGAGGCCAATCGGGAAACGCCATGGACGGGTGAGAGAATTTGTTAAGCCAGAGTGATGTAAGCAGGAACAGGTCGTTCGGTCACCGTACAATCCTCTACCAGACTGGCGCTAGGCACGTAAGCGGGCAGCTTGACTGCCTGTTGTGCTGTGACAAATGCGATACATGGATGCCTGATTCAGCATTCAGCGCTTAGGCATGCTCTCACACAGCCTCCGTCACTATCGCCATTTTCGCTACATTCTAGTTCGCTTCTATTTGCTGCAAACGGCGCAAGGCAGCCCAAACACAGCCCTAGCTGGTGGATTAAGGCAAAAGAGCGGAGTGCTGTGTTTGTCTCCAAATTAGAAAGTGTACAAGAGTAGCAGGGATGGGTATGTTTTTACGACGCAGGGTAATCCCAGGCAATGATAATAAGATGAGCTAATACACCTGGATAGATTACAACACGTTTGAATGTATCGATGTAGGCTGTTGTATACGTCTTTAGGCATATCTTTTAGTACCAAAGCCTAGCGTTATAATCGATCTGTTGGTACTCGGTGTAGGCTCACCCTTGGTTGTCAAAATATGTCACTGTGACCCTGTAGCTTGGAGCATTGTTGGCGTTGGCTGCGCTAATCATGCTGATCTCCGGGAGGACCGGGTATAGTAGAGCAAAATGACATACAAAACACAGCCTAATAGCTTAGCTTCGAAAGAAGGTCGTTATGAAACTCTGGTTATAGCAGACACGTAACCAAGCGCTCCTAGCATATCCCTACACAACAGTAATGAACTGAATCCAACTTGCGCTAAACATTGCCCCCCTGGCTCCCTTGCCGGTAAGCGAAACTGACCAGGCGACGCAACAGTGAACAGACCCTCCGCCCTTTCAAAGCGCCAAGCAAGTGTGCCCAAATAGGGATTAGCGCTGGTTGTTGCGAACGAGGGCGGGGGCTGACAGTTGCTTCACTCCCCTTCGCGCTCATCATACTATCCCACTCACCATTCCGTTGCTCATCCACGGTACACCTTGGCTACTGGACCACCTTGCGACACCATGCTAACCACTCCTGCACAACTCCCTACCCCCGAGGAAGGCCAGGAAAACAACCACCACAACCACCACAACAACGATGCGGCAAGTACAGACAAACGGAAACCAGTGCGCCGTGACCAAGAGAAGCGACGTCAGCAAAACATAAAGGCACAAAAGAAATACCGTACGTTGTCCATCACTGCACCTCAGTGCCTCACGCCAAATCTCCCTCTACTTATCCAGCAACATTTCTAACTTGCAAATTCAGGCGACAAACTGAAGAGGCGCCTCGATCAACTCGAGACACTTGCCGCCACAGTCGCCGAAGGCGCTGCAACAGCTGAGGCAACTACCCCTGACGCCGTCGCGATCGCAACTCCTGCACCTTCAAGTGTGTCGTCGAGAATATCGTCAAGAAGCATCACGGCCGATGGCCAGATCATGTGTCATTACTTGGGACAAAGTCTCAGTGAATATAGCAATGAATCTACCGCCTTCTCTGACCTCGACCTCTCCGCCTCCATCTTCTCAAACTCTCCCTCAGACCTCGCGTCTTGCGACCCAGTTGGCTCCATTGACATGTCCAATCTGATCCAGACTGTCGACGCCACGTCGAGGTTGCATCCCTGGATTGATTATGTCGAGTGTGGCTGTATCAACCCCCACGTTCAGGCCAGCTCAGCAGTAGGCATCAGTGGATACCGCGATCTAAAAGCGCTAAACCCCGACTTGAACCCATTCCCAGTCGACTCCATTGACCACACTCTCAGTGTCGAACGCATCTGCATTGTGCGCGCAGTCACGGCGAACCGCCTGCACCTCGGCATCACCGAGGAAATGCTCTGTCATGACGATGCTGAATCTCCTTTCTTCCGTCCTTTCCGCAACACCATCGGTGATTCTGGGATTGAGGGCGTCGTCAAGACTATGCAGTCCATTTTCAAAAGTCTAAAGCCCGATCTTAGGCCGATAAAGGAACAGATTATGATTAGGCATCATCCCATCATCGATCTTCTTCCATTTCCTACCTTGAGAAAGAACCTGATTACTAAACAAGATTCCTTCTACAACCAGGAGCTTTACTATGATTTGATTAGCGGATTGGTCTGCTGGGCAGGCGTTGGAAGGCCATCAGAAAATTCTGCTTCCAGTGGTGCATCGACAATCACACCTTGGGACGGCAGAAGCTGGGAGGCTAGGACTTGGTTCTTGCAGAAATACTGGACGGAACTTGGCGGTGAAGAAGGAGAATTAGTGCGACAGAGTGAATGGTGGCGAAGGATGAGGGGAACGGAAACTGCTCTTTGGCTAGGAGCCTAAATGGCACTAGCCCTGTTCATGACATTCCAATTTTTTTCAGCGTGATATCTTAGGTGTACACTTAGGTTTAGTACGAAACATGTGGTTTGATATGAACTTGGCGTTGAATAGGGACGTTGGCGTTCAAAGGAAGAATAGTAGATCAGATCATATTCTATGGTTGTCGACATGACTCCTACGCGGCCCTTCCCAGAGGTTGTTTTTTCGATCTAACTCTGCTAATGTCTGTCTTATCTACAGCAGAATATCTGCGACACAGGCACCGCTCGAGTGCAAGGCTGAAGCCTCTCCATATTCGCACACGCTCCAAAAGGTAAAGTTCACCAAGGACCTTTCAAAAAAGAAACGGTTACAAAACTGAAAACTGACCATTTAAAACAGAGGTCTAACTATCCTCCCGACCAAGCACCGCGATAAAAGAAAAAACAAAGTTTACAATTTCTATCGACCAGGCCGATGCCACCGACCAAAACACTTTCTCTAATGCTTATTGCATTTTCTCCACCATTCTAGAACCTCACCCTTACATTTCTGCACAGCTCTAGATCCCCATCGTTGCAATCTAGTTGAACTTGACCTTGAAGCCCTTGGATTTGAGGCTGGGCAGAGGCACAACCATGTCGTGGGCAGGCTTAACATCCAACTCGCTGGTCTCATAGAGGTCAAAGTCGACGGCACCAGGACGGAACATGGTAGCGATGATGTAGTTGAGTTCGCAGTAGGCAAGGCTGCAAGCGCAATCGTCAGCTTTATGTCCAAATATTTGGTGCGTGTGAGGTAGGGAAGGCAAAAAAAAACTTACTTCATTCCGAGGCAGTGGCGGGAACCCTTGGAGAAGGGAATGTAGTTCTTCTTCATGGCGGGAGTGACGTTGCTGAGCCACCTGTCGGGGTTGAACTCGTGGGGGTTGGGGAAGATCTTGGGGTCGGTGTGCTGGAAGTAGGCGGACATGCCGACGGGGACGCCGGCGGGGATGACCCACTCCTTGAACTGCAGGGGCTGGTTGGGAGAGACACGTGGGCGGCGGTGGATGGTACCGAAGCTGAGACTATTGGTAACGGGTTAGTTTCATCATCTGTATGGTTCGGATCATGGCGGGGGAGGACATACCGAAGACCTTCCTTGAGAACGGCTTGGAGGTACTCGGCCTTTTCGATATCGGCCCAGGTGGGCTTCTTGTGGGGGTATCCCTCCATGATGGGCCTCAGCTCTTCGGTCAGACGCCTGTGGATCTCGGGATTGGCCTTGATGTAGTAGACGAGGAAGCACATGGTGCCAGCGGTGGTCATGGTGCCTGAGCCAATGAGGACCTGAGCCTCACGGAGGAGACGCTCATCAGAGAGCTCGGAGGCGGGGAGATCGCTGTTGACAAGGTGACGGAAGAGGGTAGGACGGCCAAGAAGCGAGGTATCCTTGGTTGGCTGGGCACCCTTCTCACGCTTGGTGTCCTTGATGCTGTCATAGCACATCTGCAATGGTTAGCATTGCTACAATATTCGGAGTTGTGGCTGGGGAGTTTATCGTACCATTCTGAAAGTGTTCCAGTTCTGCGCACCGGGGTCGATGACAGCGAGGATAGACTCGGGGATAAGACGGATGAGGCTATACTGATTAGCACATGTAGATTTTGTGGGTGCGGGATGTTCCTTACTGGATAAGCCAAGGGAGACCCATGAAGAGAGGGAGCGTAACGACGCCACTGTGGAAGAGATCGAACCAGCTGGGAGTGAAGTCAGGGGTGGCAGTGAAGTGGGGTGGCTCGTCGATGCAGAGAGCACTGATGATATCTCCAGAGTAGGCAGTGAAGGCGTGGTCGAGCCTGACGACCTTGCCAGTGCCCTTGAACTCTTCGAAACGCTTGACAACGAGTTCCTCAGTGAGATCAGCGACCATGGGCTCCAACTTGCTGATACCAGCGCGGGAGAAGTAAGGGTCGAGAGGCTTTCTCCTCTTGCGGTGAAGCTCGTGGGCCACAGTGGCCAAGTGGGAGCCCTCGAAGTCGACGACACCGTTGACGAAACCCTCGTAACGGTCGGTGGGGCGGACAGAGCCAGAGACGTAGAGCTCATCGTAGTAGTCGGGGTCGCGGATGGATAACTCGTGGGGGTTGATCCTTACAATCGGGCCTAGGTATCGACGTTAGACCTTGTGTAATTTGCGGTATACCGAGTAGAGGGGTTTGCACGACGGGGATCCGGCTTATCGGGAAAGCTGTGGTGGTACATACCATACTTCGCGTGCATCTCCTCAATCTTGTGGAAGTATTGTCCCTTGTGGATAACATCATAGTACAGCTCATACCAGAAGGTTGCTGCAGCGATCTTGGGACCGGGGAACTTGGAGATGGGAGATAGGTAAAGGCGATAGAATACCAAGCCAATAACATAGGCTGCGCTTAGGCCTGCGACGGCGATGCCAGCCTTGAGAGCGGCATCTTCGGGCAGAAGCGCGAGGTACTTTTCCAACTGTATAGAAGACATGGCGAATATGAAGGTGAAGAAGAGAAGGTGAGAGACGCTCTTGTGTGGATGGTTTAACAAATTCTGTTGGCTGAGGGCTTGATGAACTATAAGTGAGTCGCAGCGATGTAGTAGACAAGGCAAATAATGCCATTGATTCCAATAGTCTGATTGACACTGCGCCGTCTCACCGGCGGGCTAGTGTTCTGGGATACGGTAGTTACCCAAAGCTGACCAAAATCGGGATTTTCGCCCAATTAGGCCAGTTCCCATTCAGGACCACCACAATCTAGGTCCACACAACGCGAAGCGGAATTTCACCGGCTTCCAATTTCCAATCTTTCCAGCTGTCTGGCCTGGTTTCTGTGCGACAGCTTGTTGGGGGTTACCTCTGGTCGGAATTTACGCTTTCGGTAGTTGATCGCTGTGAAACGCACTCCCACGCCACCAAGTGCCTGTCTATGCTTGCACACTAAGTGCTGCATAACAATGTGTAGCAATTACAAGGATGTCTATTTAAAAGAATCTAATTGACCTCCAAAGTTTATATCGCATCACCATCGAACCACCGTTCATAAACCACCATCGTCGCCCACCGATAGCAATCCGTATGTTGACTACCATCCCTCAAGCGGAATCAAAGTTTACAAGCGATCTCACATTCATTATTTGCATTAATCTTATCCTGTTGAGCTTGTATCCTTTGGTCTACTACAGCCTCTCCTCCACTTCTCCCATCTCCACCTACAGGCCTCAACTCTTCGCTGGTAACACGACAGTCGTTCGAGTTTAAAGACAAAATGGCACCTTCATACGATCAGCCCTACTCTGTCCTCCTCGACAGGAATATCTACGATCCGGACAACCTCTGCGAAGGAATCGATCTCAGGCGCCACCATGCTGCCGATCTTGAGGATGTCGGTGCATTCAGGGTTCAGGAAGACTGGCGCCGCTTAGTTGGACCTCTCGAGAGGCCCTTCCGAGGTGGCCTTGGCCCGCAGTTCAGCTTCATCACTGTTGCTGTGCCCAACTGCATTCCCGAGCGAATGGAAATTACCAGTTATGCTCTCGAGTTTGGCTTCATCCACGACGGTATGTCATAGCTTACCTCTTCCTCAGTATTGCACGTTACAGAAATCTAATCTTTTGCAGATGTCATCGATGAGCATATCGAGGATGCTGACTTGAGCGACATGGAGGAGGGCTTGGAGCAGGGAGCTAAGACTGGCAGCATCGACGAGCGAGGTGCCTCTGGCAAGCGTGTCATCGCTGCTCAGATTATGCGCGAGATGATGGCAATTGACCCTGAGAGGGCCATGGTTGTCGCTAAGAGCTGGGCTGCTGGAGTTCAACATTCTGCCAGGCGAGAGGAATTGACCAACTTCCAGACTCTTGAGGAGTACATCCCCTACAGGAGTCTCGATGTCGGATACATGTAAGCCTGCCCCTACTGTCCGCCGATATCATTCAAACTAATCTCATGCTTCTAGGCTCTGGCACGGCCTGGTCACCTTCGGATGCGCCATCACCATCCCTCCTGAGGAAGAGGCAATGTGCACGGAGTTTCTCACTCCGGCCCTGTGTGCTGCTTCACTCGTCAACGATCTGTTCTCCTTCGAGAAGGAGAAGAATGACGCCAACATCCAAAACGCAGTCTACATTGTCATGAAGGAGCACGGATGTGACGAAGCAGAAGGTAGAGAGCGCATCAAGGCGCGTATCCGACAAGAGACCGCCAAATTTGTCAAGATCGTCAAGGAAACCAAGCTACGAACTGACATCTCTGACGATACCAAGCGATACATCGACGTCATGCAGTATACCCTTTCCGGCAATGTTGTTTGGAGTGCTCAGTGCCCACGATACAACCTGAAGGCTGAGTGGAATGAGCTGCAGATGCTGCGAGCCAAGCATGGTGTAGCCAAGTACCCAGCAACCTTCCCACCAGCAGATGGCTCCATGGACCACATCTGGAAGAAGGGCGAGTCAAAGGGCGAGACAAAAGGCGAGAAGAGGAAGAGGCATAGCATGAACGGTACTAATGGAGTGAACGGTACCAATGGTGTCAAGAAGCCGACCATCTCGAGAGTCGGCATGGATTCACTCAACCTGAACGAGGTAGTGTCGCTAGCTCTCAGCACCGACCTCCCTAACTTGACCACTGATGTAAGTTTTCTATTATCAGAAAATCGACGCTTCCACAAAAACTGTAGCTAACAATGCGTCTCAGGTCGTCCTTCAACCCTATGCCTACATCACCTCGATGCCTTCAAAGGGTTTCCGCGACCAAGCCGTTGACTCTATCAACAAGTGGCTCAAGACCCCTGCTAAAGCCACTACAAAGATTAAGGAAATCATTAATATGCTCCACACTGCATCCCTCATGTTAGTCCCCTCTTTCGTTTTAACACCTCAAAACAAACTCTTTTCTAACCCTGCTCCTAGGCTTGACGATCTCGAGGACAACTCGCCCCTCCGTCGCGGCAAGCCCTCAACCCACAACGTCTATGGCGCCTCGCAAACTATCAACAGCGCAACCTACCAATTCACGCACGCCACCGCTCTTGCCGCCGGTCTCAGCAATCCCCAATGCCTCCGCATCTTCAACGAGGAAATCAACGAGCTCTACGTCGGCCAGAGCTACGACCTCTACTGGACCCACAACATCATCTGCCCGACCTTCGGCGAGTACCTCAGGATGGTTGACATGAAGACGGGCGGCCTCTTCCGCATGCTGACCCGCCTGATGACCGCCGAGTCGCCGCTCAACGGCCAAATCTCTGACTCGGAGCTCAACCCTCTCGGTTGCCTCATCGGCCGCTTCTTCCAGATCCGCGACGACTACCAGAACCTCGTGTCTGCCGAGTACGCGCAGCAAAAGGGCTTCGCCGAGGACCTCGACGAGGGCAAGTACTCATTCACGCTTATCCACTGCATTCGCACCCTTGAGGGCGATCCCTCTCTCGCCGGTGAGCAGATGCAGCTCCGCTCACTGCTGATGAAGAGGCGCGTCGAGGGTAAGCTTACCAACGAGGCTAAGCGCGAGATCCTGGATACCATGAAGAAGACGCAGAGTCTTGAGTACACTCTTGAGGTGCTGCGTGAGCTTCACACTAAGCTTGACAATGAGGTTGGTCGTTTGGAGAAGAAGTTTGGCGATGACAACTTTGCGCTGAGACTTATGATGGAGATGCTTAAGGTGTAAAGGGGGTGAGACGGTATAATGAATGATAGCGGATGGCAAATTGGCAAGATTTCCTTTTGTGTTGTGTTGGTTTTTTGGCTTCGCTGTTCAGATTGTTACGCCTGCCACCCCATATTAGAAAGACCCAGTGTAAAAAGCTGGTAGGCGTTTGGAGGTGTGTTTGTCGATTTTAGGATTGATTTTGAATGCATCGCTATTTAAAGAACCTATTATTGATATAGAGGTGCCGGACGGGGCTAACGCCGGATTACGTCCTCCAACACTAATTATTCTATCCACTTCAACTACCCACAATGTGACCAAAATGCAATTAATTGACGCTGCGCTTACTGCTATTGACACTTTGAAGCCGAGTAAAAAGCTTGTATATTCTCAAATCGCAAAAAATATGGTGTTGATCCAGGAACGCCGAGCCACCGCCACCGAGGTATTTCCAGCTCCAGACAAGCAGCTGCACAGAACCAGCAGGCAGTTCACCCACAACATGAAGCTGAGCTTATCGATTATATCGATAGACTCACTAAGCGAGGCCTACCACCCATACGGAGTATTATTGGAAATATCGCGTCGCAACTAGCCCCGAAGCAGCTCGGATACCACTGGGTTGATCGCTTTGTTCATCGCTACTCCCATCTTGTTATACTCAAGCGCACCACGCCTATCAATCGCAGCCGCCGCCGAGCTAATTCATAAAAGAAATATCAGCTCTACTTCGAGCTTCTACGCCAAAAAATCGATCAATATAAAGTGGAGCCGCGGCATATATAATATATGGATGAGAAAGGCTTCATGATTGGAGTACAGTCCCACTCAGTCAGAATCTTTTTCAAAGCTGCTCTCCAGTCCAAATTGAAAAGATCGAATATTCAAGTTGGTAATCGCGAATGGATTACGCTGATTGCATGTATCTGCGCGGATGGATCGTATCTAGATCCAAGCATTATCTACTCCAGCAAATCCAGCTCTATCCAGAACTGTCGCACGCGTAGGTGCGGTGAGAAAATGGAGGTTTTTGTTTGTTGCACGCGTACGTGTGGTGAATTGATGAGTGTATTGTGTGTCTTGTATGTATGATCTTCTTCTTGTCTTTTTGATGTTGTGCTCTCTACAATTGTCTTTTGTACACGACCATTGCAGGGGCTTGTTACATGTAGAATATCGACATACATCGGCTGTAGTCCATGCCGATATATCCTGGCATAGTGTTGGCCGTAATTCATGCCGATATGTCCTGGCATAACATCGGATGTAACTCATATCGATATATCCTTGCATAGAGGTGCCGGACGCTAAAACGCCGCGGACGGCAGAACGCCGGATCGCTGTTCAACCACCAAATATTCTATCCACTTTTATCACCCACAACGTAAC